>JAKUCV010000251.1:0-67395 GCA_028386065.3 Turnera subulata | reverse complement strand
GCGAGAGGGGAGTGAGAGAAGGGAGGGGCGGCAGGTTGGAGAAGAAGAGAAATAAAAAAAAAAAGAAAAGAGAAGGAGAGGAGGAAAGATAAGGGCCGGCTAGGGTTTTGACCCACCAAGCTCAAAACGACGTCGTGTCGTTTAGCTTGGTGCGGTCAACCCGCCCCGTTGACCAGCAGCTTTCCTTTTTTTTTTTTTTTTGAACAGTTCCAAAACGGCGTAGTTTCGGGGAAACTACTTCAAAACTTAATTCTCAACCCCGAAACCCGATTAAACTCCAATGAAAGCCGAACCCGTCATACCATCAACTAAATTCCATATAACCAAGGTGAAAATAATTTATTTCCTTGCTCAAAAATTCAGAAATTCCTCAAGGGTAAAATTGGAATAAAAATTTCAAAAATTCCGAAAAATCAAATTATGAAAAATCCGGGGCGTTACAACTTCGGACTCACCCCTCGCCTGCGTGACTCGGTCACGTAGTTTGATTTGTGCTGAGTACAGGAACATACATGGGAAGCTGCAATGTACCCTCAGACAGGACTTGGATCCATTAGTTTGCATCGGATTTACATATGTTGATATTGAGATTAAAATTGCTTCTGCTGTGCTATTGTTGATGTCCCCGAGGTCGGGCGACGTATTTTGATGCTGGGCCGAAGGGCCATATTTCTGATGCTTATGATGTGACATTGGGCCGTTAGGCCGGTTTCTCTGATATAATCATTGATATTATCTTTGGGTCATTGGGCCGTGTTTCGTGTTGTATTTACTGTTGTAAAGTTCCGGCACGTGTTTATTGAGACTGGTAAATACGGGTCGGGGCGTCTCAGACTAATTTTAAGGAGCAAGTTACCGCAAAATCAAGATAAAATTAAATATTATTTTCCTTTGTATCTTTCTCTCTTAGAAAATATATTAGTATGTCATTTTTTTTGCATGTCACTATAGGTGACTAGTTATTTATTATATCTAGCATTCTTTATAAACAATCATAATACTGTTTTCTTTCATGAATTATCTTTCTTCATTAAAGAATTTTAATTATCTATTATATTATATTAAATCAAAGATTTAAATCTCTAGTGTTGACAGGTGGCTTTTTAAGAATTGACATGTGACAACTAATTTTGTCAAAAAAATAATTAATATATTATTTAATAAATTTAATAAAACTTTTAACATTTTATATTTAATTCTAATTTTAATTGTTAGTGTGTGAATGACAAGGGGTATTTGTTGAAACGAGAGAAGTGTTTGTTGAACTGACGGCAAAGGAAGACAAAAGATTTTCAATATTTTTAGAAAACTGTTATGAATAAATCGAGTGAATGTTCATTGTAGTTTCGATATTTCAATGACAACTTGTGGCCAACGACCTGATGACAACTCGTTCGTACATTTGACCTTTCACATTGTTGCAATCCCCTATAAATAGAGATGCATGTATTATTAGTGTGGACGACATTGTGATACACATACTTTCAGAATAAATAATTTCTCACCTTATACTTCCTAATATCTTACTCTCTTCTTACTTTATTGTTCATCAAGTTCATTATCAAGGTATTATATACCATCATTTACTTTTTATATTATAACACGTTATCAACACGAGTCTCTATCCTACTATGATACTTAATTCTAAACTTTTCTTATTACTGGTTTCTTCTTTTCTATATATACATATGTAATATTAATATTGCTGAAAGATTTATCGAGTAAGTATATATATATATATTACATATTCTATATAATTATTTTACTAATATTGTTGAAAGATTTATCGAGTAAGCATAAATATATTATATATTCTATATTATTATTTTACTAATATTGCTGAAAGATTTATCGAGTAAGCTTATCATGTTGACAAAAAAATTGGGTTAATCACCTCCTAATGTTGATTAGTGGATTAACCATGTTTTATCATGGGTTATGAATGGTTTTGATGGCTAACAAATTACAAGTGTGCTTTTACTCTTCTTTGTGTTGATTTTAGTTTACAGGAGGAATTATAGTTTTTGCTAAAACCATATCTCAGAAACACGCAGATGGTTTTTGTTGCAACCATATCTGCGAGCTGTCACTTTCAAGCTTTTGTGCAAGTTGCGTGTGGTCCTCCAAGCAATTAAAACCCACTTCCAACGGTCTGAACTAATGAACAAGTAAGAGGGAAGACATTATAGAAATGCAGAAGACTTTCCCACCTAACTCCTACTCAACTCAAGAAGGTGGTTCAAACTTTCAAGAATTGGTAATTCTTTGCATCCAAGGAGTTGACATGGCGCAACGGTACCAAACTGAAGCTTTAATGAACTGAAGTCAACTATGAGTACAAAGATTCGTTGCAGCTGCTTTCCCCCATACTCAGATTCTATAAAAAGGGTTCATTACACCTCTGAAGATTCATCCCAGCTATTGTGCAAAAATCTGAGTATAGACTTGTGCTAGAAATCGTGGTTTCTGATCGGGTTTTTCTACTTGCTTTGTAAAACACATCCAAAGGGCAATTTGTAAGCAAGTCTTGGATTAGATTTGCTGGGTACTCAAGTCTAAGATTAGATTTGAGGGCAGGTTAGAGCGTAGTCTGTGAAAAACTTGTAAAGGTTAGAGCTTAACCTAGAAAAGCTTGTTGTTTGTAAAGGTTAAGGTTGAACCCGCAAAAACCTAAGGCTAGTAAGTGAAATTCTAAAAAGAGGAACCTTTAGGTAGTAGAGTACCTGGTAAGGGAGAACCATTCTAAATCATCTGTGTTCACTTTCTCTTACTCTCCCTACTCGCTTTCTTGCTTCACAATACTCACTAAACAATTGGTAGCGGAGCTGTGTTCAGTAAAATCCTGCAACTTCTCCCTACCAAGCAAGAAGTTCTAATCCTGCAACTTCTTGCACCCCTCATAACAAGAACTCACTGTGTCTCCCAGAGTCTCGAAGCTCTGCAGATTCATTGCACCTGCACATACAAAAATATTCCCTTAAAATTCTATAAACTGTACTTTTAAACATTTAAGAAGTGCATGAAACTAATTAATTTTATCAGAGTACATCTCAATGTTCCTAATACTGGCACAGTCTATAATACAGTCACTAACGGCATTTGGTACCGTATCACCATTATGCCTGCACTCAAGTACACATTTCATCCTGCATATGGCCAAGAAAAAGCCGGGACCATGACTCCTGCATTCGAAATTACATTTCTTGTAACACCTATGCTTACTAAGGATTTTTTTTTGAGTTTTAAATCATTTGGTGGTGGGAGTCCATGGTTGAACTCCTGTGCTATAGTTAGCACATTCATGGACAACACCATCAGTAACACCCCCAAGCCTAACAATCTTGTAGCCACCATATCTTACGTACTCTCTGGCTATTTCTTCTAAAAGTTGCCTTACTCATTGGTTCTCTTCATTTTGAGGAAATTGCCTCCAAAACGTGGTATGCCACGGTATCACCCTATACGGTAAAAGCATTGGACATGTTTCTCAAAGAAGGATCCAATGCTTACACTGAAGGGGAGATGTGTCATCTACTCTACAAAGAGAAATACTTTGTTTTGGTGTCTGCAAGCTGATCATTGAATATTGGTATGCTAATTCGTTAGAGGTGTAGAAGTCTTGTTGTGTTGATGATCTTGCTGTATGCCTAAATTAGTTCTTTTTTTTTTTTTGGTATCCTCAACATTAGCATTGCAAACAACTACTGCGTGAGGGAGGCGGGTTGGATGGGGCTAACTTGTTTTCCCAGAGGATGAAGCTGTAACATAGTTAAAAACAATGTGGTTTTGGAATGAAGCAGTAACTCCGCCTTTCCTAGATGGCCTTTTATACTTTGTTGTTTATACATACAAGAAAGCATATATACCTGATTTCAACTAGCAAGTCTGTTTGTTGCAAATATATTTCATTTCCCAAACAGAGTCGGGCAATTCTTCTGCAGTAGAGATGAGCACTCAAAATTTTTTGATGTAACGCATACATACCTTTGGGAAATCTGATATGGTAATGTTTTGGTTGAAGCTAACTTTGATCATTTGTAAGAGCAAAGGGATAATGATGAGCCTCTAAGCAAAATATAATAGACAGCCATTACAAATTAAAGCTTTCTTGTAAGAAGTTTAGAAAAGTTGACTGGCTGATATGGTCTCGCTGTTTTTGACAATTCCACTTTTGTTATGCTTAAAGTAGAAGGGGAAAACGCCCAGCATATTCGTCTGGCACAATAAATGAAATACATATGGAAAATACACTCATCAACTCCATAAAAATTACCACTAGCAAAGTCATCAAAACGGTAGAAAGAAAGTTACCAAAGTCAGCATCTCTAAGGGATATGTTGTTATAGGTATTCCCGAATCTGAACCAACACCAGGATGAAAATAGGGGGGGATTATTATTATTATTAAGTCATCAGCAGATCATACAACTAGCAAACAGCACCACATAGTGTGCACTTTATTTCATTCTAGACATAGTGTGCACTTATTTATAAGTCTAACAACAAGAGATCCAATGCATGCCAGCCTATATAAGATGTTTACCGGAATGACATTTTTATATCCCCCTTCTCCCTACCAAACCAAATAAGAAATTCCTAATTCCTACCCTGCAACTTCTTGCATCCATCATAACAAGAACTCACAGCGTCTCTAAGTTGGTTCATGTTCAGAGTCTCCAAGCTCTGCAGCTTCGTTGCACCTGCATATATAAAAAAAATTATTCTTGAGAATTTTTTGGATTGTACTTTTAAGCATCTAAGAAGTGCATGCAACTCAAATTTGTAATGAAAATCTATGAGAAAAATATAAATGGTGAGGAATTTTACCAGAGTACATAGTACTTGTGCAATCTGTAGTACAATCACGAACGGCATTTGAATCCATATTACCAAATTTGCAGTCTAATGTACATTTGGGTATGCAGATTGGATTAAAGTGACAATTTGGTGCGCATTGCGCTAAACATGTCCCCACATCGACGCCTTTTACTTTTTTAAAAAAATGAGAGACGACTTTTTTGAAGATGACTCCCCGAAGCGTGTGGGTTCCAAATCGTTTGGTGGTGGGAGTCCACGGTTGAACTCCTCTGCTAGAGTTAGCACATTCATGGACAACACCATCACCAACAGCCCAAGCCTAAGAATCTTCTATCCATCATATCTTATGTACTCTCTAGCTATTTCTCCACAAACTACTCACCAATAATTGATTGTATGATATAATATTGTAGTTTGGAACACAGCTTGACGCCCATAATTTATAGGCCAGGAAACCTTGGTGTGATAGAAGAGGCCTTGAATATGGCTAAACTTTAGGTGTCAATTTGAAGTTAACATTAATCTTTAGAAGATAATGTTTACATTGAGGGCAAATTACGAAGTGGGATGTGAGGCACCTGCTAATATTTTTTTCCCCTGATTGCTAATTGCTACGTCGTATTGTACAACCAAATTCCCGAATTCACGTATGTACTCCATGCGATTAGGCTTTGATTCAGAAATTTATTATCTAGTTAAGCATGACTAATTAACTCGAATTAGTATGTCAATTTGGAAATAATATCATCCCACATGCAGTATCATCTTAGCTAATTTCATGATCTGATCATCATTCTTCCTTTCTAGCTATCGGAATTTGTTGCTTTAATATGGGTTATTAAAACGAATGAATCTGGAAACTATATTGTAATTCCTATAGTTACTCCTGGTCGGAGGTCCGTTCAAACGGTCCTAATCAAGTTCTCATCTCAACCAAATCCTAAAGCTTTAAAATCAAGACGTCTTCCTAATCAATCACGGGGTAATTGACAGCCTAAGATTGTTCTTGTGCTCTCGTGGTCGGAGACGAGGACTCCAATTCCTTTGAATTAAATGAGCTCGTGACATCTTGGAAAAAAAGAAAAAAAAAACTACTAAATGAGCTCGTGACGTCTTGCCTAAGATTTTTTTTTAAAATATATATTTTACCAATTTTTATCTATCAAATGGGGAATGGGGTCTCTGTGGGGATCCGATTTCCCGCGGGGAACGGGAATGGGGATAATTTTCCCCCCGAACGGAGAATGGGGATGGGGATGGGGACGGGGGAACATTTTTGAAACGGGAGTGGGGGTGGGGAACCTTCCCCCGCGGAGACCCCGACCCATTGCCATCCCTGGATACGAGGACTCCAATTCCTTTGAATTAAATGTGCTCGTGACATCTTGGAAAAAAAAGAAAAAAAACTACTAAATTGGAGGCCCGAGTTCAACAATACTATAGAGCTCTTTTTAACCATCATGATTCATGGATATGGTATTGGCCCCTAAAATCTGTTTTTTTACATGGCAAAAATCTAGCTACTCTTCAGTGAGTAACCTTTGGCAAAATGAAAAATTTTATTATGGGAACTCCCATGCAACTAAACTCATCAGGTTCGTGATTTTAGGATAAAAGGCTTCGGATTTACGTAGTTATTTAGGGCATTTTCTTAAACTAAACCATAAGAGAAAACATATGTAAAACGTTGAGGCTGCCACAAAAATAAACTCTAGGTGAGGCGAAATTGAGGTCCTAGGAATAGGACTTTGGGCACTTAAAAAAAAAAGAAAAGAAAAAAATGAATAGTAATTTAGACAAAGGGCTGATGGATCTGCCCAAAGAGCAAGAACTCCAAAAATACAAACATTTACTTTCGTAATTTCCTTTATTAGTTATTTTTTCTTTATAAGATTGTTATCTTTTTTACGATGTTGGAATTGTTTCGAATTAATGTACGTGGGGAGTGGAACCTCTGATGCAACCGCAACCCCAGGCGAAGCGTGTTAGTTAGGAGTTCGGAGAATTATGAGTTGGATATCCTGACATTTGCAAAATAACAATTTTGGCAGTAAGTAACAAAGACTATGCATAATCTATAGGCAGACGCATGATACAGGAAAGTAAGAATTGGATAGTGTTTTCTTCTCTTCTCAGCCATTCATTGTATTCTCTTCTCATCTATTCGCTTATTTTGTTCTTCGGGAACCTTAGTTCAACTCTAGAGATGTCGTAATATGTTAAAGACAAAATTATTTTAAGCACTGACCGAACCCAAAGCGCTACTCAGAGAAAGGAAGAGTTTCCCTATTTCATTGGTGGTCCGAGGCGAATGGAAGGCGAAGTTGGGTTAATTCCAGAGATTCCCAATCGAAATGGCTCCAAAGTTAATGCTACTACATGGAAGTATTGACCTAATTGCACAGAGTCCTTTCTTGAGTCTGAATACTCCATTAAGGACATAAGTTAGATAAAGGAATGGGAATTATTTCGGAGAGAAATTTGGATACCAAAGAAAAGGTCAAACTCTTGGAATAAGGGTATCCATTCTTATGTTATTTGATATATCGTATTCAATAGCATTAAGACGATGAAGGGCCGGAGAGAGAGGGAATCAAACTCTCAGTAAATAAAAGTCTACATAGCAATTCCAACGTTAGGCCTTCAACCACTCGGCCATCTCTCTTACACAATGATTATGAGCCAGAAACCGGGTGAAGAGTTGGATCAACTATAGATACATGATTCCTGGTCTTCTTCTTCGAATCCCCAAGTGATCAACTATGCCCTATTGCCCTTGACTCAACCCCATGTAATTTTAGTTGGACAATAAGATTTTTTTTATTATTATTATTTGCATATGCTTTGAACTTTCATCTTAATTAAAAATATCCATTTGCCATCCATATGTCTTTGATACTCTGGTTCTATGTCTCTCTTTTTTTGTTGTCTAAGTTCTAATATTTTGTATGGTTTGGCATGGTGGGATCCGAACACTGCTTATCTGAGCAAGCTGAAGACTCTGCGCAAAAGTTCCTGACTCCTTTTGGGGCAGTCCCGCGCCACAATTTCCAACAGAGATTGAGATTCCTCACACAATCACTATATTCCGATTTCGGGCTCTTCACACTAAGTAATGTTCTATTTCTTTGTTGAATATGCACAATGATTTTCTGTTTCTTGCTTAAATGCTCTCATTCTCCTCCCCCTGGCAGATGTTGGGTATCCAAGTGTGAGTAAAATATCCCACATCGGATGAAAAGAGGCCAAGTGAATGATATATAAGTGGAGAGAACACATGTACCCAATGTCTTAAGGTTTTGGGTTACTATGTGGTGTCCAAGTTCACGCGTGTGGATCTTACTTGGGCCTCGCTTGTTTTCTCACTGGTTATCGGGCTACTCCCGGCGCCAACAAGTGGTAACGGAGCCGATGTTTCGGCTGGGACCAAGATGGAATCGTGACATGATTTGCCCCGTAGTTGCTGCCCCAATGTGGAGCGGGCTCGAGGCTCCGGATGTAGGCCCAAGTGTGGAGTTGTAAGGCGTGACTCTTGAAGACCTAAGAGTGTTGGCAGGCGCGTGCTCCTAAGAGCGGGCTTAGTATCGTGGAGCGGGCCCTTGGAGATGTCGAAAGAAAAGCTTCGTTGTAGGGGGAGTATGCCCAAGCCCGATGTAGAAGAAACTCGCACTTGAGGGGGAGACTTGTTGGGTATCTAAGTGAGTAAAATATCCCACATCGGATGAAAAGAGGCCAAGTGAATGATATATAAGTGGAGAGGACCCATGTACCCAATGCCTTAAGGTTTTGGGTTACTATGTGGTGTCCAAGCTCACGCGTGTAGTTCTCACTTGGGCCTCGCTTGTTTTCTCCCCGGTTGTTGCAATTTCTTACTTGTTATCCTTTCAACATGTATAGTTTCTTCCAACCCTTAGGCTTTGGTATGTCTCTTTTTGTGGTCAAATTTTCAATATTTTGTATGGTTTGGCATAGGAATCTTGTATCCTCCATCTCATTGTTTCTATGGACAACTTTAGTCTAATTTTAAGACTATGCACTTAACAGCATTCTTTCGGTCTCATTCAATTGACAGTTTGGCTATGTGACCATTATATGTTTTTATATGCTTTCTTGTCAGATGCGTTATGGTGAGATTATTTCTGTTTACTTCAAGCATTTTAATCATGTTCCTGGACCTTATGGAAATAAGCTCCCACCTGTTAGAATTTTTGCTGAAAGGATTCATAAGATGTGTGTTGACACTCATACATCAAACCATCACTCATAGCTTTTACTTTAATCATCTTTACCAGATCTGTTTTAATGCATTTGATAAGACTGCAGACCTTGATGTCTTGGATCATCCAGTTCTAAACTTAATATATTACCTGGTTAGAAAGAAAGTCAGAGCCAACACCCCAGAGCCAAGATTAAAATATGGGGGCATTATTATTATAGATCATAGCAGATCGTACAACTTGCAAGCAGTAGCACATAGTGTGCACTTTATTTAATTCTAGACATAGTGTGGACTTATTAATAAGTCTAACAGCAAGAGATCCAATGCCAACCTATATAAGATGTTTACCAAATAAGAAATTCCTAACCCTGCAACTTCTTGCATCCATCATAACATGAACTCACAGTGTCTTCAAGTTGGTTCAAAGTCTCGGAGCTCTGTAGATTCGTTGCACCTGCATATATAAAAATAAACGTATGCTTGAGAATTTTATGGACTGTACTTTTAAACATCTAAGAAGTGCATGCAACTAAAATTTGTAATGAATATATCAGAAAAAATAAATGGTGAGGAGTTTTACCAGAGTACATCGGAGTGTTCCTAGTTCTTGCGCAGCCTATAGTACAGTCACGAACCACATTTGGTACCACCATTGTACCAAGCCTGCACTTAAAAGCACATTCTTGCATGCATATGTCTGATTCAGTGGTGCCATGATTCGGGCAATTTCCTTCACATTGCTCTAAACATATTCCCACATTGATTTCTCTTCTTCTTCCAAAAAGACGAGGGAAGATTCCTCCAAAGAGTGTGGGTTCCAAATGGTTTGGTGGTGGGGGTCCATGGTTGAACTCCTCTGCTAGAGTTAGCACATTCATGGACAACACCATCACCAACAGCCCCAAGCCTAAGAATCTTCTACCCATCATATCTTACTCTCTAGCTATTTCTCCACAAACTACTCAAGAATAATTGATTGTATGATATAATATTGTAGTATGGAACTCAGCTTGACGCCCATAATTTATAGGCCAGGAAACCTTGGTGTGAACGTGATAGAAGAGGCCTTGTTCCACACCAAAAATAGAAGAGGCCTTGAATGTGGCTAAACTTTAGGTGTCAATTTGAAATTAACATTAATCTTCAGATAATGTTTACATTGAGGGCAAATTACGAAGTGGGATGTGAGGCAACTGCTAATATTTTTTTCCCCTGATTGCTAATTTCCGAATTCACGTAAGGCGTGTTTGCCTATCTACAGAATCTTTAACCACAAAAACTTGTCAATGAGGCCCTGATTTTAGGAGATTGTACGATGCACCAACTGCTTGTTAGAACTCATGCCTCCTTGTTTCATTTCAGAGTTTTGATAATGACAAACCTTGGCTCAATTGATGACAACCTTGAAGCAAAAAGAAATCAAGCAAACAAGTGCTCAACCAAAGTGATCAAGAATTCAAGAGAAGATATGATCAAGAGTTGAAGTACAAGAAGAGCAAGAGAAGTTAGGATCCATTTGTACAGGGTAAAACACTCAACTTCTCTTAGGCATTGGCTCAAAATAAAACAAGTTTTACTCATGCATTTCATAGCATCATTTCAATCACAAAGTTGTGTTTTTAGTCCAAAACATCGATGTTCTGAAAGCAAACATCGATGTTCTGTTTTTCAAGTTTTTGGCAGTAGCTCTAAAACATCGATGTTGGATTATAAAACATCGATGTTCTTGTGACCGTTGGTCAAAACATCGATGTTGTAATTAAAACATCGATGTTGTGATTTCTTCAAGGTTTCCCAAAATTTTGCCGAAGCCAAAAAACATCGATGTTGGAAAATTAAACATCGATGTTTCACAAAACATCGATGTTTTATTTTCAAACATCGATGTTCTGGCATAGACCCTTTTCCATCATATTTTTGCGAAGCCAAAAAACATCGATGTTGAATTGAAGAACATCGATGTTGAGTATGGAAACATCGATGTTCTCAAATACAACATCGATGTTCTACTAGCCGTTGGAACAATTATTTAAAATGTTGGCTAAAACATCGATGTTTGGATGCAAAACATCGATGTTCTGCCGTTGTAGCAGACAACCTTTTAGCACCCACTAAGCTTTGTTTTAAAAGGTGTTTTCTTGGGTGGATTTCAAACGGCTCCATGACTTTTCAGAGCTATTTATTGAGCATTCTAAGCTGTGTTTTAGAACTAATCAACTCTCTACTTATATGCATTCATCTCATACATTCAAATCAATCTTTGTTGAGCCAATATCCTATTGAGGATTTGAGAGTTGCCTTTTAGAGCTTAATTTTGTATACTCATATCTGCTCTTTGAGAGAGTTCCTTGTTTGAGTGATTGAATTGTATATTCATACACCTTAAGGGAGGTTAGTTCCCTTGTTGAGATTCATAGGAAGAGGGTATATCTTCTTGTGTGAGAAGTCTTGAAGTGAGGTATCTTCAAGCAAGAGAGCTGAAGTTCATGTGACTTGAACTTTCAGGGTTTAGGATTCTTGTGACTAGAATTCCTAGGTTGTAACGGTTTGTTAAGCACCCGTAAGCTTAACGTAAATAGTGAAATCTTCAAGTGAGACTTGAAGGGCTGGATTAGCCACACTAGTAGAGTGTGTGTGAACCAGGATAAATCTCTTGTGTCCTTCATTCTTTTAATTCCGCACTTATTTCCTGCAAAGTTTTTAAATTTTCGATCATAAGCTATTCACCCCCCCTCTAGCTTAAGTCTATTGTTCCTAACACTGCTGCTACCTGGTACTCCATGTGATTAGGCTTTGATTCAGAAATTTATTATCTAGTTAAGCATGACTAATTAATTCGAATTAGTATGTCAATTAGGGAATAATATCATCCCACAGTATCATTAAATATTTTTCTTAGCTAATTTCATGATCTGATCATCATTTTTTCTTTTCTAGCTAGCGGAATTTGTTGCTTTAACATGGGTTATTAAAAGGAATGAATTAGAAACTATATTGAAATTCCTATAGTTACTCCTGGTCGGAGGTCCGTTCAAACGGTTCTAATCAAGATCTCATCTCAACCAAATCCTAAAAAGAAACCTTAGCTTTAAAATCAAGACGTCTACCTAATCAATTATGGGGTCATTGACAGCCTAAGATTGTTCTTGTGCTTTCGTGGTCGGAGAGGCAGTCAGGTTTATATGTTGTGAATGTTGGCCAATGGAATAGGCCTAAAGCTTGGTTTGGTCAAATGATCTATATGCATGCAAAAGGAAAGATTGATGTAAACTTGTTTGGGGCCTATCCCGATCCAATTTAGGAAACTTTAGTAATCCATTTAGCTTTATTTCACTATTCTGGATATGTTGGAGATTTTACTTCTGTCATAACAGCAGCACAAATCAGTCTTTTAATACCTTTTACATAAACATAACTATGAAGGGGTTAATGCATAAAAATGTCTCTTAACTTTTTTATTTTCACCACTGTTGTCTCTAAAAAAAGTATTAGGTAATTTATATCCTTCATCTTGTGCCTAACCGAGTAGAATTGTCCAATTACCTGTAGTAACAGGTTTTTAGATGTGGGACCCACCTACTATTGAATAAAAAATTATTTTTATACTGTACTTGTTTTCCACGTCAGATTGGTCTCAGTTTTTTTGAATTTTTTTAAAAAATGAAAAAAAAATGTAATTGGAAAAATTTTGTGGGTCCTACATGCAATTATCTGATTTTAAAAAATAAATATATTTTTTTTCTAGAATCCAAGTTAGATTCGTAATAAAAAAATATTATAAAAAAATAAGGAAATCAAAAAAGAATTCGCAATTTAAAATTTATTAGGGCCCCACATCTTTAATCTGTAAAATTAATCTAGTAAAATTTAAAATTCAAAAAAGAAATCGCAATTTGAAATTTATGCGGGCCCCACATCAAGAATTCACAATCCGTAAAATTTAAAATTTTTCAACATTTTTCCCTAATTATTTTTAAAAATTAAATTTTTATAAATTAGAATATTGGGGTGGGATCTACAATTTTTTTTAGTTAATAATCTGACGTGGAATCCAAAAAGTGAGAAAAATAATTTTTTATTCAACAGTAGGAGGGTCCCACATCCGAGACCTGTTTCTGTAGGTAATTGGACAACTCCACTCGGTTAGGCACAAATTGAGGGATATAAATTAGGCAATACTTTCTTTAGAGACAACAGTGGGGAAAATAAAAAAAATTAAGGAATATTTTTATGCATTAACCCAACTATGAAGTATATGTATGAATATGTCTTCGTGTATATTCCTGATCAAAGTAAGGATATTTGTTTTTGGATTCAAACTTCTTGAACTGGGAAGTATCAAGATTCTAAGGGGACCATATACTCTTTTACTAGTTCAAGAATGGGATTGCTGAGCATTTATAAATAACCATGTATTTTTATTCTAAATTTTATTTTACTGTCAATGCGTCCAACTATATCCCTCAAGAAACTTAAATGGATAATTATATCCATTTTGACCCGTTTAATACAAGTCAAACCCTTTTTTTAAAAAAAAAAAAGTTTATACCCATCTACCCATTTATTCTTGATATCAATTTTTTATAATTTGTGTTTTAATATTTTTAACTTTTCAAATATTAATCCGACATATCTCATATTAACCCGAGACAACTCATATAAGTCAAATTAAACACGGATCGGATGGATTTGGTCGGGCTCAACCCGGCCTACAAGGCCCAAATTAGGCCCTCATGGATTGGCCCAATTTGGACCCAACCCGGCCCACATAGGGCCCAATTAAGCCCATATAAGATGGCCCGAATCGGGCCCAATTAGGCCCGACGGACCCTCCGAGATGGGCCTAATTGGGCCCACAAGGATAGGCCTGGCCAGGCCCATATAGCCAAATTGAATTAGAATATTAATATTTGGGTATCATAGATATCCACTATCCAACCCACAAACACCCATGGTTAAATGTGTCAAATGGGTATATTTTATTCATTAAGACCCAAATAATGTTACACTTACCCATTTATACTCAAAATACCCATTTATGATGGGTATAAATGGGTGACTTATTGGATACCCAAACCATTTTGCCACCTGTATTATTAATATATGGACCATGCCTTTTCCTCTGCTGTCTCCCTCGAACCCTCCAAGGTGGTGGACCCGAACGCACTCTTGCTGGATGCCCACTCCAAAACCAAAGCCCAGGGCTACTCCACTGCCTGCATCACCACCCTAAGGAGAGAAGACAACAAGTTGTGCTACACTAACGTGGGTGACAGTGGGTTCTTGGTCTTCCAGAACAAGAGGCTGCTCTTCTGTTCCCCGACGCAGCAGCACCATTTTAACTGCCTGTACCAGTTGAAGAAAGGCGCGGAGGCCAGGGTTTGCGAGGGCGAAGTTGAGGTGGAGGGAGGCGATGTGGTGGTGGCCGGGTCGGATGGGCTGCTGGATAACCTGTTTGTTGAGGAGATGGAGTGGATTCTTGAGGACACTGTGGAAGGAAGACGAATTGTCCTCCATGTCCACAGCATAAATTGGTGGTTGGTCCTTTCTCGGATCCAACTGGGATGATCACCTTCCACAACCAAGTTAACTAATGGCGTTGATGGTCTTCAGAACAAAAGGAATGGAACTGCTATTCTAATTGTAATGTAAAAAAATTCTCGTGGATATGTATGTATATAAGATTCTAGAGTTACCTTGTCTATGCTTATGTGTTTTGTTACTTGCTAGATGTTGATGTGGGGGATGAATTGTATGGAGTGTGTTATTACTCCCTCCGTTTCATATTAATTGACGTTTTTAGCAATTGCTATTTGTTTCAAATTAATTGACACATTGATATATCCAATGCATGTCAGATTTCTTTTCCCTTATTTACCCCTAGTTATAGGACCTAAAAAGATAAGTACTCCTGAAAAAACAAACAATTAATGAAAGGGTTAATTTAGTCTTTTTATCACAATTTTTACTAGAATCAAAGGTAATGAGTGGTTTCTTAATTCTTGTGCCAAAACCTTAAACGAGAATTAAAATGAAATGGAGGGAGTATTTCACTTCAAGTTCTTTTCAATTCATTTCTTACTCCTCATTTGATTTGTGTCATGTAACTGTAGATTGACAGTATATATATAAAGTGGTCTTGCTTACCTGAATTTTTTATCTTTGAATTGACTCTACTTTCCCCTGCTCTAATTTACACAAAATTGATATCTTTTCCTTCTTCTGTTCTGAGTATGATACGGGTCACGAAAAAACCAAAAAAAAAAAGGTTCACTGTGATACGATATGGTATATCTTAGATATGATTTGGTGTATATTTGATATGATTTGGTGTGATACGATATGGTATATCTTAGATATGATCTGGTATGATTTGGTGTATATTTAGTTACTGTATTTAGAGGTCAACACTTACCGTGTATAGCTCTATCTTTGTGTATAAATACCATCCTAAACATCAATACAAATGTGTGATTTACACCAGAATTACATGGTAGCGGAGCAACCCTAAAGTATGTCAACTCTTCCCTCTCTTTCTTCCTCAGGCCTACCTGCTTCTAGCAGTACAATGGCCTCAGCCTCCAATTCCTCTCTTGTCCCAAATCAAAACCTCTCTCACCAGTTGACGATCAAATTGACGTCAACTAATTACCTCCTCTGGTGTACCCAGTTTCTTCCTATGGTTCGAGGCTGCGGCTTAGAACACTTTCTTGATGGTTCTTGTCCTTCCCCACCTAAGTTCCTTGATGATGGCCAACTTAATCCTGCGTACCAGACATGGGTACGTCAAGATCAAACTGTCCTCAGTTGGATTACTGCTTCTGTCTCTGAAAGCCTTCTCTCTCAACTATCTGGTGTGGCCACGGCTCGATTGGCTTGGGAGAAACTCGCTACCACCTATGCCAAAGCGTCCAAGCCAAAGATTCGGGACCTAAAGCACCAGCTGATCACTCTACAACGAGGTAATGACAATATTGAAACCTATGTTCAGAAAGCCAAGAGTCTTGCTGACCGCCTTGCTGCTCTTCAACACCCGGTCCCTGATGACGATTTGGTTGAGTATATTAAGAGTGGACTTGGCCCTTCCTATCGCCCGTTCACACGGTCCATTGATGCAACTCATGCTGATATTGATTTTGACACTCTTTTCGGCATGCTTCTTCAAGAAGAGCGTCAATTTCAACTGGATGATGCAGCTGCTATTCCTCCCACTGCCTTTTATAGCAGTACCTCTCCCACAGCGCACTATGGGGCTGCACCAGTTCCTCGTGGCCGAGGACAGTCTCGGGGGGGTCCTCGTGGTCGTGGCCGTGGCCGTGGTGCTCCTGGTATTCTTCCCACTCCTTCTGTACCCCGTCCTGGTAATTTCTCTATGCATACTCATGGTAATTATTATCCGAGTGCTCCTTCGGGTACCCAATCTGCCCCTCTCACCTCTAGTCTCACCTGCTATAATTGTGGTGGATCTGGGCATGTGTCCCGTGTGTGTCCTTCTCCAAAGAATGCTTCTTCTCGGCCTTCTCCCCGTCCCTCTTCTCACCTTGCTACCACCTCCACCTCCACCTCTCAACCATGGCTCATGGATAGTGGCACAACGCACCATCTCTCCGCTCGGCTTGATGACCTTGCTATTCATTCTGAGTATCAAGGTCCCGAAGAGGTCACCTTAGGTAATGGTTCCACTCTTCCCATCTCTCATATTGGACAATCTAATGTCTCTATTGCTGGTCATACTTTTTCTCTTCAAGATGTTCTTCATGTACCCACTGCTCAACAAAATTTGATTTCTGTTAGTTCCTTTGTCACTACTAATCGCGTTTCTGTTGAATTCTTCCCTGATTGTTTCTTGGTTAAGGATTTGGCAACGCAGGAAATACTGTACCGCGGGCTGAGTAAAGATGGTCTTTATCCTCTTCCATCGTCTCTACCATTGTCAGCTGCTCAGAGTCACTCTACTTCCCTCACCACGTGGCATGCACGTCTTGGACATGCTTCATCGTCCACTGTCCACCGTTTGGCGTCTACTGGTCACTTAGTGTCGTCTGGTCCTGTTAGTTCTACTTTGTGTCAAGCCTGTGTTTCCAGTAAAATGCATAGGCTTCCATTTTCCGAGTCTCAATATCAGGCCCGTGGGCCATTAGATTTAATTTGTTCAGACGTTTGGGGTCCGGCCCCTGTTATTTCTAATGATGGGTTTCAATATTACGTTCTTTTCTTTGATCATTATAGCAAATACACTTGGATTTACTTTCTTCAACGCAAATCTGATGTCCTTCCTGTCTTTCATCAGTTTCGATTACTAGTAGAGAAATATTTTGGCTGTTCTATTCGACAATTCCAAGCTGATTGGGGTGGTGAGTTTCAGGCACTTACAGGTTATCTTCGCACCCATGGAATTACACAGCGTGTTTCGTGTCCTCACACTCCCGAACAAAATGGGTGTGCGGAACGTAAACATCGCCATGTGGTTGAGACTGGCCGTGCACTTCTCTTTCACTCCGGTGTCCCTCAAAAGTTTTGGACCAATGCCTTCGAAACGGCCGTCTATGTCATCAATCGTCTTCCTACCCCTCGTCTTCAAAATCATAGTCCATATGAACTTTTATTTCAATCTCCTCCAGTTTATGATCAACTTCGTGTCTTTGGTTGTTTGTGTTATCCTTGGTTACGTCCATATGCTAAACATAAGTTAAATCCTAGGTCTCTTCCGTGTATTTTTCTTGGCTATAGTCGTACCCATAAAGGGTACAAGTGCTTTGATCGTGCTTCTAATAAATTCTATGTCTCACGTCATGTCCTATTTGATGAACAGGTCTTCCCTTACCGATCGGTTGATGGTGCTTGTGCCCCTGCTCCTGTGCCACCTACCCTTCCTGCCGTCCACATCACCACACCTGCTCCTCCGAGCTCTCTTTCTCCAACCCCTACCCCTACCCCACCAGCTCCAACTATTCCTGATACTTCTTTGGTCCTGGACACCACTACCACTGCCTCGGATCCACCACCTCCCTCTGATACTAGACACTCTATGGTTACTCGGGCTCAGACGGGTACTCTGCGGAAGAAAGTTATTCAGTCTATGTTGGCCACTGTCTCCCCTCCTCCGGAGCCGACTTGTTATACCACCACTGTTAAACTCCCAGAGTGGCGTGCAGCTATGGATGCGGAGTACAGTGCTCTTATTGCCAACGGTACTTGGCGCCTTGTTCCTGCACCTCCTGCCTCTAACATTGTTGGGTGCAAATGGGTCTTTAAGACCAAACTTCATCCCGATGGCACTATTGAGAGACACAAGGCTCGCTTAGTTGCTAAGGGCTTCCATCAACGCCCTGGGATTGACTTTGCTGACACCTATAGTCCTGTGGTCAAACCGACCACGATTCGCCTTTTTCTCTCCCTTGCTGTTTCTCACGGATGAGAGGTGCGCCAGCTGGATATCTCTAATGCATTTCTCCATGGGCGACTTGAGGAGGATGTTTACATGTCTCAACCGCCCGGTTATGTTGATCCTCGTTGTCCCACCCATGTGTGCAAGCTTGAAAAATCCATCTACGGGCTCAAACAAGCACCTCAGGTTTGGAATAAGTGTCTCACTGATGCTCTTCTGGAATTTGGGTTTCGATGTTCCAAAACTAATTGTTCTCTCTTCTATTCTACTGGCCCCGAAAAGCTCTTTTGTTTAGTCTATGTGGATGATATCATTGTGCTTGGGTCCTCTCGATCACTAGTTCAGACCTTGGTCACCAGCCTTCAGACTCGGTTCTCCCTTCGTGACATTGGTGCCTTGCATTATTTTCTTGGGATTAAAGCCTAATGGCGTCCTAGTGGGCTTGTTCTTCACCAGCACAAATATGTTTGTGATCTCTTGCAACGTGCCAACATGCACGAAAGTAGTCCCATCTCTACCCCCATGTCTACAGACAAGCTCTATGCTGGTGACAGTCCTCCTCTTCCTGATCCTACACTCTTTCGCAGTATTGTTGGTGGCCTTCAGTATCTCACATTCACCCGCCCCGATATTGCCTTCTCTGTGAACAAGGTGTCTCAATTCATGCATTGTCCTACGGACAACCAATGGTCTGCAGTTAAACGCATTTTGCGTTACCTTCGTGGAACGTCCACGCTTGGCTTGCTTCTGCCTCGGGACTCCTCTACCCACCTTCGTGGCTTCTGCGACGCCGATTGGGGGGGGGTGATCTTGATGATCGTAAATCCACCACTGGCTATTGTGTCTTCCTTGGCTCGGCTCTTATTTCTTGGAGCTCTCGCAAACAGCGTGCTGTCTCTCGTTCTACCACTGAAGCAGAGTACCGCTCACTTGCCACTCTTGCTAGTGAACTTGTTTGGCTCACTCATCTCCTTCATGAGATTGGTCACTTTGTCCGGGACTTAGTGCGCAAGCGCCAACTCTCTGTTCGTTACATCTCTACTCTGATCAGCTTGGTGATTTGCTTACAAAGCCTCTTCACAAGTCACGCTTCCAAGACTTCTGCTCCAAGTTGTCCCTCACCCCAGTCCAACTTGAGGGGGAGTGATACGATATGGTATATCTTAGATATGATTTGGTGTATATTTGATATGATTTGGTGTGATACGATATGGTATATCTTAGATATGATCTGGTATGATTTGGTATATATTTAGTTACTGTATTTAGAGGTCAACACTTACCGTGTATAGCTCTATCTTTGTGTATAAATACCATCCTAAACATCAATACAAATGTGTAATTTACACCAGAATTACACACTGCTGTTCTAATTGTAATGCAAAACTCATGGATATGTATGTAAGATTCTGGAGTCACATTGTCTATATGCTTGTGTGTTTTGTTACTTACTAGATGTTGGGGTTGAAGTATGGAGTAGTAGCAAAAGTAACTGCAGATTGGCAGTAAAGTGCATGGTCTTACTTACCTAAATTTTTTTCTGGGTTTTGGCAGCTTATCTTTGCCTTAACTCTGCTTTCTCCTGCATTAATTTACGCAAAATTGTGTGCTTTTCCTTGTTCAGTTCTGAGTATGATACGGGTCATGATCTCATGAAAAAAGCAAAAGAAAGACGTTTGAGGTTGGACTAAAAGGGGTGGACATGTTATAATCAAGCTATGGCTGAAAGGGCCGATTGTGGTTTGGCTAATGCACTCAAATTCAAATCTAACAATATTTTTATTTTAGGTAGGCAGGACTAAAAGTTGGCCATACTAGGATCACGATCATCAGCCAAGTTAATGGCACTGATGGTCTACAGATTAAAAGGAATGGAAGCTGGTTTCCTGTTATAAAAGCTTGCCTTTGTAGTGATTAATGTAGGTCATCAATCAAACTCTGTACAACTACATTTCTTTCCCACGTAGACAACAGTGCATCATTAAACATTTCGAAACAATTCGCTTTAGGTTTTTTTTTTTTTTTCAATCATTTAGTTTGTTTCAAACCATGCAGGATAAGATGATGATGGACAATGTTTACTTAAATTGACTTAGATGGTTGACAAAAGATGTAAAAAAAAAAATCATATACCAACCACGGAACCGTGTTTTAAGAAATACAGTTTCCCAGCCAGTTTGCAAGATTCAAAAGTTTTGACATTGGACAGACCGAACAAATACTGAAGCTCTGAACCAAGACATGATGACAATTTGTTTGAGCTTTGTGTCCTGTCTAACATTTATTGATACAAGCTTACATAAATATATAGATACCAAAACTTGTCCCCAAAGTGCATTGTCTGCAGACTCAAGTCAATTTGTGGATTGTATCCATGTCAGCAGCATCCTTAAGGGTCCCATTTTCAACATGATCCCACCACTTGAACAAGAAGTTGTCCACAACAAGTCTGAACCAAGGCGACAATTTCAATCCTTCCTCTCCAGCATCTGCTTTCCTCAGTAGCTCCTTTAACTGGTCCCGATTGACATACTTGGCATCAGCCACCTCGTCAGGATTTGGGTCCATCCTAACATCCCGGACAATGAATAACAAATAATCAACTGCAAATTAAGAACAGAAACAAACAGTCAGAGAGGCTCGACATGCAAGACAACCAATGTATATACAGGGTTATGATATAACCATGTCAGGACATTAAAATCCATGGCATAATTTCAGTGAGAACCGCATAAAGAGTGTATAGTTCCCTAACCCAAGATTCTAAATGTGCACCAGAATGCAACACATTATCAAACAGGAAAGTCTATAAATGAATCAGTTTCGACACATTACGTTCGTGCTCCCCCCACTTTCCATCAGAAGGAGCCTTGTACAATATGCGCCCCAGTGGCATGAACTGATCAGTGGGCACATCTTCAGCAGGAATACCAAGCTCGTCCAGAAGCTTCCTCTGTGCAGCATTCCGCACACCTGATAATATGGAAAAGTAGAAACAGATGGTTAAGAACCTTTATTTACAGCAGGCAAAGACACTTTCACCAGAAGGTAGATAGACAATGATACACACCCAGAGCAGCTTCCTCTTCAAGCTCAGACTGGCGATATAAAGGATGGCTACAGCAAGTGTTTGTCCAGACAAGGGGGAATGTCACTTTTGTCGCTGACCGTTGCTGTCAACAAACAAACAAAATCCCCATACCACTTTAGCATATGGTGCTACTTTCAAAAGATAGCAATCAAAACAAAAGGCTAAAACACAAGACATTCATCTCTTTTGAAGACAAACAGCCAAATCTTTAACCAACTGTAGGTTTGGCTTCACTAGCTTCTGACGTGCTTCATTCAGTTCAATATACCGAAATTTGTTAAAAGTACTTATTGGTCACGAGTCTATCCATTTGTAGATGCTTTTCTGATTGGAAAATCAATCAGCTAAAACACGAATGAGGTATTTGATAAGGAACACTAATTCATGGATTGCATTGAATTATCCATCTCATCATATTATGGTAACATTAGGTCTTACATGAGAAAACGAAAAGCCAATTATTCTTCTAAAGCACAAAAATACAGATATATCGAAATAAACGTAAACCCAATGTCTCGTACTAATTGGTCCAGATTACATCAATTACAGTATCTTTCTGCTTAAGCTATCACTCACTCATATTACAACATACTCCATCAGAACGATCACATGGTTCTAATTACGACTCATGCATCTAAAAAGGAGTATCATGTAAAACACGAGACTCATGCATCTAAAAAGGAATAAATTAATGAAACACCAAGAAGACAACACATTACACAAAGAGTGATGCTTAAAGCACACACCAACTGTTTAAATGTATATATTCCTGCAGTAAGAACAATCATGATATAGGTCCTCCATTAAAATTGGAAACTGTAACTGACAAAACCTGCAGTAATAACACTGATGTTGGCGCATTAGACTTGGTAAATTAACTGACAATAACACAGACACAGGAAATATAGGAAAATTTAGCCCCCGCAAGCAGAGTTGTGCCGAGGCAATTGAAGGCAATAGGATATGTTTGTGTTGAAGGCTATAGAAAGTGAGAATAAACTGTCACATCCATCATCGAGTAAAAAACCAAACCCTGTCCTAATTCTGTATGTGTCAATCACAGAGTTATGTACAGAAAATGCTAGAGCATTATCCACCCCTAAAATGAATAGTATGTCTCAATCCTATCCTCTTTTCTTTAATCTTCACACCACTGCATGAGATTCATCCCGATGGATAAACTGTAACTTGTCAACATAAACAGATGTTTGAAATACCCAAAACAAACATGTTGGTGTTGCACGTTGTGTAATCGAAAACGGTTAGTTGGCGCAAATAAGGTCAAGGCCATTTGCTTCTCTTAATTATATCACCAAATCCAAGTGCTCTTGGGACATGAACAATCTCATCTGTTTGTGAGGAAATACACGAAACAAAAAAAAAAAAAAAAAGCAAGCCTGGCTGCTTTTAAGTGACACATAGCAGACCAAATACCTGAAGGAGCAGCTCTTTTTTGGAGTTGAAGAGAAACACACTAAAAGCTCTGTGCAATGAGTTCCCCTTCAAAATATTTTCCCATAAATGACCTGAAGATGAAGAGCATCAGGAATAGAGGAATCGTATCATATCTTTTTTTTTTTTTGAAAAAGAAATTGACATTTTTGTTTATAGACAAAGAAGCGAGCAAATAGTGATACATACAGTTATATTTGGAAGTATGACCAACCACGCGATCACTCTCGTCCACTAGAATGCATCTGCAGAGAGAAATAGAATCGAATTGGGGAAAATTGATCAGATTTACTAATTAAAAAAAAAAAGTTACTGTGTAGTAATACATAAGCCATAAGGCCACCAGATCTGAAAATCAGGGAAGCTGTGAAACAAGCACAAAGCAATCAAATGAAAAGAAGAAGAGAAGAGCGAACAACTCCAAAACGACTCTCCTCTATTCGTTTTTGCAGTTGATAAGATGCAAAGATGAGTCAAAGACCAAAAACAGAAAACGGAACGGAGAAGCAAACGAAGGAGAAAGTCAACGCAGAACGGTAGGCAAACAGAGAGAGAGAGGGAAGACAGAGGAGAGGAGAGGAGAGGAGAGGAGGAGGAGAGACAGACTCGTCGTCGAACATGAGGCGCCTCTGGACGGCGTCCATGGCGGCAGCTTCAGCGGAGTCGACCATGCTGTTGGGACGGAGAGACGAAAATGCCCTCGCCCTCCCGATTGGGGATCCCGCCGAGCACCACCGGAGTCTGCAACAACTGAGAAGATGATGATGGGAGGAGAAGGAGGAGGAGGAGGATCTAAGAGCGGAAGAGGAATAGAAGCTCCTACTAATACTAATACCGCCACGACTACTACTGCAGCTACTACTGATGTTGACAATGGCGGGGCTATTTACAAGGCGAGAAGCCGTCACTAGCATTTTTCTGCTCTCTCCCTCCCTCTCTCTCCCCTCCTTTTTTCTTTTCTTTTACTTGTTTTTCTCTCTCGGAATTACCACTAAACTATTATTATATTTATTATTATAATATTTATCATAGTACTAGACTAGACTATGGTAGCAACTAGCTAATAAACTATAAGAAGCAACTAATTAGTACAACTGTTGAATGCCTGCGCCGCCTCCTACCAACCTCCATACTTCATTTACTTTCTCTTTTTTTTTCCAAATCGTAAACCAAAAGGAAAAAGAAAAAAAATATGAAATGAAAATATATATATATATATATATGTATAGTATCTGGAGCAATCTAAAATTTCTTAGTTTTGTCAAAATTCAATGAGTCTTACCGGTTCAATCCTTCGACATTATTCAATGGCTGCGGCGTCGGCTTACCAACCCCCTAATCCTAATTTAACTTCTATTTTTCTTTGAAAAAAAGCCATGAACAAATATTTTTTTGAAAAAATGTAAAAACTTGTTTTGTGTAGTAGTATGATCTACAGTTTGACTCCACAAATTTGAATGAGACGTGATATGACGACCCTAAAAAAAAAAATCAAATACTCCTCTAAATACTACTCCCTCGGTTTTTTTTTTTCTTAAGACGTTTTGAGAGTGTGCACACCCCCCAAGAAATGCCTTTGAAATCTTACTTATAACAACTTTAACCCTCTTATCAACAAAATTATAATGCCCGCCTAACCTTTGTTTTAACTTTAATATGCCCGCCAAATCTTTGTTTTAAAAAGAAATCAGGCAGAAGAAGGGGGAAGGAAGAGGAGAGGAAGAAAAAAAAAAGAAGAAGAAGAGAGAAAAAAAAAAAGAGAAAGAAAAGGAGAGGAAAAAAAAAAGAGAGAAGG
This sequence comes from Turnera subulata, assembly GCA_028386065.3. Lineage (NCBI taxonomy): Eukaryota > Viridiplantae > Streptophyta > Magnoliopsida > Malpighiales > Passifloraceae > Turnera > Turnera subulata. The sequence continues at coordinate 42,633 of JAKUCV010000251.1, read as the reverse complement.
GGAAAATAAAAAGAGAAAGAAATAAAAAAAAGGGAAAACGGAAATGAAAAAAAAAAAGAGAAAGAGGACCAGCCGGCCACCACCATTGTAACAGCCCGGGTAAAATTTTTGATTTTTATCGGGACTGTAAAAGTCTTTTTACCGTGATTTACTGTTGAATTAATCTTGGGTAATTAATTCAAGGTAAACCGGGAGTCGTTTTTTCGAAACCGAGAGTTTTCCCGCGCTCGTGATTTTTTCCGTGGATTTTTCGGGCCTAAGTTGGTATTTTTCGGGTTTCGGAATTTCTCGGAAAATCACACCGAAAAAATAACTAAGGTGGTATCAGTTATTTTCTGGTCCGGACTGGACTCGCTTCATAATGCAGACAAGCTGCATTATTTGAGAATCACAGGTCGTACAGTGTTTGCACAGTGTTTCACTGTTTATAAAAGGGAAGCAGGGGAAGAGAAAGGAGAAGAAGAGGAGAAGAAAAAGAAAAGAGGAAAAAAAATAAATATATATAGGTATTTATTTAATAATCTGGTATATGATTTTGGAAAAAAAATTATATATTACTTTGAGAAAATTATGGTCAATTTAATTCTTGTATTTTGAGAAAAATATAAAAATATTTACTTGGATAAATAATTAAGTTATGGTTTGGGAAAAACTAATATTATTTGGAAAATATATATATATATCATGAAATTAATTTCTGGGAATTTTATATATATATATATTATCTTGCCTGAAAAATGGATCCAGTCAAGGAACGCCAGCTGTCGCAGAGCATAAACATATGAGGTAAATGATGCCATAAATAAGCGGAAATACAAATATTATTAATATTGCTAATATTGATATTACGAAGGGAAATATTACATTGATATTTTATAAAAATAAAAATACAATTATCGCCTTGGAACGACGTTGACCCTGAAGCTGGTTGGGTCGTTGTTGATGTTGACTTGGATACTGTCGCTCCACGAGAACCACATACCGCCTCTGCCGTCCTGACCGGGAAGCTCGAACCGGTTTGCTTGAGGGAACCGGAGTGGGATGAGACCGTGATCGTCTTGAGGTTGCCACTGGGTCTCCGTGAGAAGAACTATGTTTGGTTTGTATTGGTTCTTCAGGTCCCTCAGAGTACGTGAGAACTCCTGTGAACGCCTTGCGACTCCTCTGCAGTTCCACACCAGCAGTCGGGCCTTTGGCCAAGTTACCGGCAGACGAGTTACTCTGGGCATGCTCTGGGCCGTCATCGAGAGCTGGTAGTAGGTACCTTGCTCCAGTGGCAAGTGGACTCCAGGTTGAACTCCTGTAGCCTTTCGGAGATGAAGAACATGATGGAGTTGGCCGATCCGTAGTAGGAGGTCCTCAGAGTGCCATGGTCCTCTAGGAAGAACACCTCTTCCATTGGAGTGACGAAGAATCGCGATGAGTAGAGTTCGTCTACGAAGACTAGACTCGGCATCCTGCCGAGCTCGTTCGGTAGTTCTTCAGCACAATCGTTGACCATGCTGTAGGCCAGACGATTTCTTCTGCCTATATTTTCACCTTCGACGAAGAAAACGGAAGATGGAGCAGGCATGTTGTGCTAGGACGTGTGGGTGTTTGGTTTTTCAGAGTTTTGTGGTTTTTGGTTGCCTGAATATTTTGTTGCTTTTAAATGCTTTTGATAATTTACACCTCACCGCTCCATTTCTTTTATACTCTTATGGGGAGCGTGTTTACTGTTTTCGATTTTCAAGATCTTGCTTTTTTGGAAAATTTTTCGTTGCTTTCATTTATTGCCTTGTTACTTTACACGTTTTTCGGGCTGCGATGCCAGAGTTTTTCAGCCTTTTTCCATCTCATGATTTTCTTTCGCTCTGGCTATCTTGTCCTTTCTTTTTATGGTCTTACTATAATTTCTTGCATCTTTTATTACATGCTTCCGTGACCGTTGAGGCTAGACGGATGGGACCACACCTCGAGTAGAGCGCATGTGCGACAAGCTTACAGTTGTTCGGACATCGTAGAGAGATACGAGCCTTGACAGATGTTTTTTGGCTCATGCGGAATTTGTGAACAAGTGGGTAACGTTTCTATCGAGGGACACAAGACGCTCTCGTGATCACCGCCTTGCGAGTTAACGGATGTCTCTTTCACGAGGGAAACCGACGTCACCGTTAGTTGCACGGTAAAGCAGACCTCTCTCCACAAGATTTTTTTCGTTACGATCTTATTTTTGAAAATTTTGCCATAGAATGAATTATTGCTTCATCACTTTATATTTTTTTCGGTTATAGGAAAAATAGTTGTCTTTTCACAACACTCCAAGTCGTTTACGCTGCTCAATGTTTTGCTTATTAAATTGGAGTAATGTATGCACATTTGTTGCTTCTTATAAACCCATTACCCACTCCCTTAAAAACTCACATAACCACACTAGCCACACATAAACACTAAGAACATACAACCAAGCATTCTCTGCATATTTCACATTGCAAGTTATGGCTGGCGACATGGAAGCAACCATTCACGGCCTGTGTGAGAATATTAGGATTGAGGCCGAGCACGGAAAGGCCATGGAAGCGATGTGTCGGCAACTTGTGGAACAAAATGTGCGGCTGGTTGAGATGATTCGGAACCGAGACCGGCTACTAGATCGGTGGGAGGAGGCCTATCAGAGGCTCCGTGATAGCTGATCTGGCCCGAGAGAACAACCGCCTGAAGCAGGAGCTGAAGCTGAAGAAGCCTAGGAGGGCTAATTAGGATTGTAGTTTAATGTTTCCAAATTTCCTTTCTCTCTTTTCCTAGTGTTGAATGAAGTGTTTTATAACACAAGTATGTTCTATCTTCTCCTAAAAAACGTCTATACTCTTTTGTGATAAATAATAGTAATAAATATTATGTGTTTTTTTGTTTCTACTGGATCCGAAATTCATTAATCATATGAATATGTATGCAATATATATATCAATTTTATAAAATTTACATAAAATTACTTTATAAAATTAACTTTGATAATATAAAATTTACATAAAACCTGTCACCGTTGTGGCAGGCAATAGGAGATACTACCACCTAACAACCACCACTTTCCTTCACACTTTTCTTCTCCCTCTCTCTTCTCTTTTTTCTTTTTCCTTCTTCTCTTTTCTTTTCTCCTCGCCTCTTGCTCCACCTTTTTTCTTTCTTTTTTATTCTCTACTTTCTTTTCTTTCTCACGCACATCCACTCACCAATCCACAGCCATCCCCCGGTAATGCATGGAGTGTAAATATGGGTTCCCTTCAGTGGCCAATCCATATGCATAATGCATCCAAGAGAAGTGTCTGTGGTTCCACTTCCATTTTGTACTTATTGTTTGGCCTCTTTCCAATAAAAAGTGCTTGGACGAAAGCATTGCCACCAGCCTTCCCCATAAGGGTAAATAAGGAAAATTGGAAAAAAATTATTTAAAAACTATCAAAACGTCTTATAATTGGAAACAAGCCAAAACCTCCTAAACGTCTTATAAAAAAGAACGGAGGGAGTACCTTTTTAGTCTGAATGAGACACTTTTTAGTTTTATCTTGATTCGGAATTTTCATATCAAAATTGTGTCCTAAAAGTGTCTACTAAAATCATACAAATTTACAAAATTTAATAACTTGTATTAATTAGATGTAAAAATAGCTCAATTATCGCATTAATCTTCTAAATATCAGTTCATTGTCAATTATGATTTATAATTGACAAAGGAATATTGGTACTTGAATAATACAAGTTTTGGATTGTAGATTTTTCTTATACATTTTACCTTCTCATAAAAGCATAATTTCAAGCTAAAACTAACCCAGCTCAAGAAGTTCCACAACTCGCCACTCCAATTTATACTGAAATACACAATATTTTCATTAGTGTATATAATCACTCATGTTTAAAATAACCATGAGCTGCTTGTAACAGTCCGGGTAAAAATTTGGTATTTTTACCGGGACTATAAAAGTCTTTTTATAGTGATTTACGGGAAGAATTAATCTTGGGTAATTAATTCAAGGTAAATCGGGTATCATTTTTCGAAACCGAGTCTTTTCCCGCGCTCGAGATTTTTCCGTGGATTTTACGGACCAAAGTTGGTATTTTTCGGGTCCCGGAATCCTCAGAAAAATCATACCGGAAAATAACAAGGGGGTATCAGTTATTTTCTGGTCCGGATCGGACAAGCCTGCATTATTGATGGCGGCTAAGTTTGTGTATAAAAGCGGGAGAAGAGCAGGGAAGAGGAAGAAAGGAAGAGAGAAAAGAAGAGAGAAAAAAAAAAGAGAAAAAGGAAAGGAAAAAATAAAATAAAAGAAAATAAAAAATAAAAAAAAGGAAACTGGAAAAAATAGAGAGGAAAAAAAGAAAGAAAAAAAAAGAAAAGAAAAAAATAAATACAAAACAGAAAATAGAAAAAAAAAGAAAAGAAAGAAGGAAAAAAAAAGAAAGAAATCCGGTGAACAGTGCGTCACCTTTCTCCTCTCGGTTACTGTACATGGTGAGGAGTTCCACGCTGCCGTTCGCTGCACCGCCGCCACCAGCATGCTCCCTTCACCGTCGCCTTTCGACCGCCGCTGACCCCGTGCTTTTCCATCCACCGACGCGCCGTTAATGGCCGTTGACCCTTGCTTGGCTCCTTGCCTTGCGTTTCTTTTTATGGCTTTTACTATATTTTCCTGCATCTTTTATCACATGCATCCGTGACCGTTGAGGCTAGACTGATGGGACCATACCTCGAGTAGAGCGCATGTGTGGCAAGCTTACACATGTTCGGACATCACAGAGGGATACAAGACTTGATAAACGTTTTTGGCTCATGCGGAATTTGTGAACAAGTGGATAACATTTTTTTCGAGGGACACAGGACGTGTTCGTGATCATCACCTTGCGAGTTAACGGATGTCTTTTTTCACGAGGGAACCGACATTACCGTTAGCTGTGCATGTTACGTTTCTCGGGATCGAGAATGTTTACGACCGATCCAGAGCGCCGAACATGAAAATATGTTTTTTTTTAACTTCTTTATGTTTTGGTTTTGTTAAACGAGTTTTGTTTTGTTTTTAAATTCTTTATGTTGGTTTTACTTCCTTTTGTTGGTTCTGTTTTTTAACATCTTTATGTTGATTTTCTTTCCTTCTTATTAATTTTCTTCTGCTTAAAAATATTTTGTTTTCCATTTAACATAAGTTTTTATGTTATAAAGAGAGAATTATTTTATAAAGGAAAAAGCTTGTTTATTTATTTTTCATAACAGTTTTACAATACAGAGAAGAAGTACTCTATTGAGTTACATGCTTCTCAAGGTCTTTTACAAGTTTTTGGATGTTTTTCACGTGAGGAAAGAGTTCCGCGCACGCCAATTCTATCTGCATCACCGCCGAGCTGACCTTCCTCAGTGAGACGTTCAACTGCGATAGTGTCTGCAGTGGAGTGCTACTTTCAGCCGTTGCTTTGCCCTTCCGATCATCAACTTCTTTGCCAACACGCTTCTTTCGCTGTCTTGGGGAGACCACAATATCTTCCTTCAGACTGATGGTGTTTGTCTTGAATCGCTTCTTGGGAGGTTCTTCATCGGAGCTTGTCGGGAAAGCAGTACCACCGATGTAGCTGTTATCCTCGGAGTCAGAGGTGGTTCTTTATCTTAGTGGAGAATCCATGGCTGAGAGTGAGTGTCTTAGTTATGAGGTTTGGTATTTATAAGCGGAGGAGATGTCGCTTAACGGTATAAGCGGTATCTCGCGTTGAGTTTGGACACCTGGCAGAGTGTGCCAGAAGCTTATCGTGGTAGGACCCACGGATAAGACAAGGAATTTCAAAAGGAGGGTAGACTGTAACAGCCCGGGTAAAAATTTGGTATTTTTACTGGGACTGTAAAAGTCTTTTTACAGTGATTTACCGGAAGAATTAATCTTGGGTAATTAATTCAAGGTAAATCGGGTATCGTTTTTCAAAACCGAGTCTTTTCCCGCGCTCGAGATTTTTCCGTGGATTTTACGGACCAAAGTTGCTATTTTTCGGGTCTCGGAATCCTCAGAAAAATCATACCGGAAAATAACTAAGGGGGTATCAATTATTTTCTGGTCCAGATCGGACCCGCCTGCATTATTGATGGCGGCTAAGTTTGTGTATAAAAGCGGGAGAAGAGTAGGGAGGAGGAAGAAATGAAGAGAGAAAAGAAGAGAGAAAAAGGAAAGGAAAAAGAAAAACAAAGAAAAAAAAGAAAAAATAGGAAACCGGAAAAAACAGAGAGGGAAAAAAAAGAAAGAAAAAAAAGAAAAGAAAAAAATAAATACAAAACAGAAAATAGAAAAAAAAAAGAAAGAAGAAAAAAAAGAAACCCGGTGAACAGTGCCACACCATTCTCCTGCCGGTTACTATACATGGGGAGGAGTACCACGCCGCCGTTCGCTGGACCGCCGCCACCAGCATGCTCCCTTCACCGTCGCCTTTCGACCGCCGCTGACCCCGTGCTTTTCCGTCCACCGACGCGCCGTTAATGGCCGTTGACCCCCTGATGATGACAACCACCAGCAGCCGCAGCAGCGAGCTCCACCGCGACGTCGCCCTTGTCTCGCCAAGCTGTGGCCGTCCTGCTCGTCGCCGCCCCGCCCCGCCTTGTCGTCGTCGCCCGCCGCTGCAGAAAGATGAGCAGACCCGCTTAACCCGTGTTCGACCCGGACGCTTGCGGGTTGAATCACGCAAGCCTATGTTGGGCTGTGGGCTGGTGCTGGGCCGAGCCTTGGCAGGTCTGTGCTGGGCTCCTTGCCTTGGTCTGGGCCAGCGCTATTCATGGCGAAGTCCGGTTTATTTTCTCAAAAAAATAATATATTTACTTATTTGCTGGTATTTAATTCTGGAAAAAATATATATATTCACCTTGAGAAAATTATGGTCAGTTTAATTCTGGTATTTTGAGAAAAATATAAATATATATATACTTTGATAAATAATTAAGTTATGTTTTGGAAAAACTATTATTATTTGGAAAAAATATAAATACCATGAAAATAATTTCTGGAAATTTTATACATATGTTATTTTCCCTGGAAAATAATGGTAACTGGTACCTTTTGAAAAATATGTATTTATGGTATACAAAAGTAATAGTTTTGAAAATATATAATTACTTTGATATATAATTGTTTGGAAAAGTATTTTACCTTTGGAAAATATATAGGTATATTTATTGATTCGTATTTATTTTTAGAAAATAATTTTGTATGATTAATGTTTTCTGGAAATATGGTTTTCTAAAGATGATAATATTTGGTAATTATATTTTGGCAAGAAATATATTTTATGGAAATAATTTCGGGAAAAATACATTTATATGATATAATTTCTAGGAAAATTACATTGTTATTATTTTGGAAGACAAAGTATAATTACTCTATAAAAAATATTTAAAGGAGAGTTTTAATTAAAGTGTGGTACCGGAATTATATTCGGATATACGTACGGTATAATATTTTCGGTAAAAGATGATAATAAAGGATATGAACTGGGATGGATTTATTTCGCAGTATTGGCATCATAGCATACCGATTATGTGCATTTATGTAAGCATGTTGTTTTGTGGTATAGGTTTTGATATCGGGCAGTTTCCGAGGAGCCGGCTTTGGACCGGTCATTGTCTTCAGAGTTGAGTAATCGGCTAAGGTGAGGATGGATTTCCTTCAATATGTGCCTGTATTTCTCGGTTGTTGTGTTTTATGATTGTTGCACTGTTGAGTGTTGCATTTGTTGTGGTTTGTTTCGGGACGTTTATCCCAGTGCCTTGATTGATTTTGGGATGTTTATCCCCATGCATTGAGTTTTGGATGTTTATCTTTGTGACTTTTTGGTATAAAGAATACTGGATTAAATAATAAATTGTGATAAGGATGTCGATCCTTGGTTTTAGATTGGGATGTCTATCCCGGTGTTTTGGTTAGGGATGTTGATCCCTGAGATTTGGTTTTTGGATGATGATGATATAATTGTCATGTGGTAAGTAGAGGTATGACCAGATGGTTAGAGACTGTTTTGTGGTGGCCATGATCTGGGTTACTTGTGATGGGCATGTTGATGCCGGTTTGATTGGGATGTTGATTACCTGAGTTTGTTATTGGGATGTTGATCCCGGGTTCTTTTTGATCTGGCACCAGGAACAGGTTGATAACCTGGTACGACCCTAGCTTATCCGTGACAGGGCCCGGAAAGATAAATTTGGAAATTGGTTTTTGTTTAAGTCTTTTTGGTCTTGGACTAGTTTTGGGTCGAGTCTTTTGGATTGGTATATATTTGGCTGTTATGACTGTTTCGACCTTGAGTAACTTATGGTGTTGCATATTGATCGTCTATCCATAGTTGGTGGGCACTTCGGACTCACCCCTCACCTGCGGGCTTTCATCCTGTAGGTTGAGTTATTTGTGGTTCAGGTATGATGCATTCAAGACAGGCTGCGGCGTTATCCCTTGGACAGGACTCGGATCCATTAGTTTGCATCAGTGTCGCATACAGTGTCTTTGTGAGTTTTAAAAGTCTTCCGCTGTGCTGATTATTGTTGTTGTTGGGCCTTAGGCTGGTTGTGATGTTATTGATGTTCCCGGGTTCGGGTGATATGTTTTGATGTTGGGCCGAAGCGCCAGATTTCTAATGTTTGTATTTTGGGCTGTTGAGCCAAAGTTTCTGTTGTATACACTGTATGCTGGGCTTTGTTTGGTTGGGTCGTTACATTTCCGGCACGTGTTTACTATGTACGATAAATACGGGTCGGGGCGCTTCACTGCTAGTTTCGCGTGAACATTTGGAGTTTAGTTAGCACTTAGCAACTCCGAAGGTGGGATTTAAATACATAGAAGCTGAAGTGGATGCCTCACAGTGATTACAAATCAATTGCAAGTTGCAACAGGTCGAATTCATGTAGATGCACTGCTTTATTGTGAATGGTTCAACACCTGATTAATCTTGAATCGTGAATGGCAAGTACGTTTATGACATATCTTTTCTGAAACCAATCTTTGTGTTGTGATTGTAAACACCCCAAATTTGACCTGCTAATAATTTGTTTTATTGAATTATAAATGTGTTTTTGTTTGTGGATTAATGAGATGATTTAATCCTTGGATGAAATGTGTTTATAATTTAATTTGATGATTTATCAATATTTTTATTATTTTTTGGATTTTTGTGTATTTGACTCGAGATTATTGAGATAATTTAATTTTGAGTTGACCTGCTAATAATTCGTTTTATTGAATTGAGAGTGACAACCCTATGTTGTGGAGAAATGTACCTGGAGGAACGCGAACTCGATAAAATACAGCCCTCGACGCTCTCCGCCCTCTTAACAAGACAAACTCCTACTAAATTTATTGGGTCGTGACACTTGAAGTGACTGACTTGTATCAAAACGAGTTTGGGAAAGCTTCTCATTTGGGATATATAGTTGGGAAGAATTAAGATTATTAGGTAAAAGAAAAAAAGATAAAATTGGGATGTTACATGGGTGAAAAAAAAAAAGTTTAGAAAGATGATTTCCTGACAAAGAAACTGAAGATTCTTTGGTGCCGTGTAGTATAGTGAAAGAATCAAAATGGGCTACCCTAAAAGGATGTGAAATGGATGACCCTATGACTCAAAGATTGTGATGAATTAAAATAAAAAATAAGTATCCCTTATTATTTATTTATTATTTGTTTTAGATTTTAAATTTATTTTTTTTCTTCTACTTACTATATATTTTAGTTACATAATTTCAAAATTAGTAGATTTAACCATATTGCATTTCTTTTCTCCTTTTTTTATTCTTATGACCCGACCCAACTCCGATGTCAGGCCAAGCCCTCCGTGGGGACGAAGTAGGTAGGGTGCCTGGTCGACGACGGGGGCGTCGTCGGATTCGGTGGGGGAGAATGTGACGGAATCCCACATCGGAAAGGAAGGGGAAGGTCTTGGGCCATATATACAAGGGTGTTGCACACCCCACTAGGTTGACCTTCTGGGGGGAGGGTAATGACCCCGTGATATTATGAGCAATAAATGTAATACAAAAGGTACAGAAGGAAAGAAGAGTTAGCCTATTGTTACAATTGTTTAATCTGTATTGTAGGTTCACATAGGGGTGTAAACGAGTAGAGCTACTCGCGAGCTACTCGGGATCGACTCGCTGAATACTCGAACTCGACTCGTGCTTATCGAGCTCGAGCCGAGCTCGAGTCGAGCTTGAAGGGCTATCGAGTCGAGCTCGAGCTCACCAATACTCGGCTCACCAAGCTCGCGAGCCTTATCGAGCTTTGCGCAATTATAGGGTTAAGGTGGTTGGGCTTTGTAAATAATGATTTAAGTTGTTTGGAAAAAAATTGGGCCATAGCCCATGCGTCGTTAAACCCAAAAAATAAGTGGATGTTTTTGATCCAAAAAAAATAAGTGGATGTTAAAACTAAAATATAATCAGCTTTAAGTTATTAAATCTAATAAAAAGGTTACTAAACGTCAATAAAACACTAAATAATTATAACCTAATTCATTTTTTCATCCCACCCAAATCACCATCTCTCGCCTCTCCCCCCACACCTAGCCGCCAAACCCCCACCCCACACAAAGCACCACCATCGGTGGCTTGAATCTCTGCCAACCATCACCAATCGACCAGTGGCGAACTCTATCAGCCCAAGCTCTTTCCTTTTTCATTAGTTCTCTCACTGCTATTCTGCTCCTCCCTTCAATTGCTTCGTCATCTTACCCTCTTCTCTTTCTCTTCTTCTCTTTGTCTGCTCTTGTTATTTTCTTCTTCACTTTCCCACTTCCTCCTTGCTCTTTCGTTTCATCGATTAATTGTTCTTTATTTTTTTTTTGTGATTTCTAGATCTAGATGACGGGCATCATGGTTACAGATCTGGGTTTGAGTTGTTTTGTTTTCTTTGTTGGTTTCTAAAAGGGGCTTTGGATTGTTATTTGGTTGAATTAAAGGTATCCTGTAAAATTATGTTGGTTTCTTTTTTCCATTTTTCCTCCTCCACAAATCTCCCTTCTCTGCACCAGTGAAGTCGACAACAAGAACTCAAAAAGGTATGAACTCAACTCACAACTTTCTCCTCTCTCTTTCAATTCAACCTCCCTGATTTACTAATTTAAAGAACTCAAATTAAGCTTGTTGTGGCAGTAGATTTTGGGGCTTTGTTGCTCAAAAGAGCAGGGGCCTGAGGGAGAGTTGTTGGAAGAACTCGAGGTTCAGCAAGCTGCTGTTATACCACGGCGCTGCATAATGAATTGGAGGAACAAGTGGCAAGATTTGTTGGAAAACCAGCTGCCATCGTATTTGGCATGGGTTATGCTACAAAATCTGCCATTCTTCCAGTCTTGATGGGGAAGGTGTGTATAGTGGTTGTTTGTTGAGTTTTATTGATAAGATTCGTCAAACAAAGGTTTAGTTTGTTATGAAGTGCTTTTGATGATTTCCATTTCCATATTTTGCAGGGTAACTTGATTATTAGTGATTCCTTGAACCATAACTCTATTGTAAATGGTGCACGCGGATCTGGAGCTACTATTCGTGTTTTCCAACACAACAGTGAGTGCTTCAATTCTTTTGTTTCATACAAAGACTTAGTACAAGAGAAAATCAACTTGTGGAAAGCATAAAAAGAATGCACAATCTTTGCTTCTTGGTGTCAAAGATGTTTGGGCATGTTCCTTGCTGAATGTTACTGTTGCTTTTGATGTTCTGCTAAAAATCACATGATAACATTTTGCCTCACTTTCTACTGTCTTTCTATCATATTTTCCTTCAGTCAAATGATTCTGATCGTTTTAATACTATGTTAATAGGTGTATACATATTTGGATGAGGCCCATAGCATTGGAGCTGTGGGTAAGACCGGAAGAGGTGTTTGTGAGCTCTTAGGGGTGGACACAGCTGATGTGGATATCATGATGGGAACTTTCACAAAATCTTTTGGATCATTCGGTGGCTACATTATTGGATCAAAGGTAGTGTTTTCCATATTGTGACCTACTGCTGAAAAATTTGAAGGTGAAGAAAATTTGTTAGAGGTTCATTCATGGAGTGTTTTGCATGGAGCTTGTTGGAGGTTCTTTCATGAAGTGTTTACCAATTTTTAAACATTTTTTGGTACTTTTCCTAAGTGTTCACCGGTATTAACAATTTAGTTATGTTTGGACTTTGGATTGAGTGTTTAAAAATTTCTGAATGGCTATTTAATATTATCGAGCTTAATCGAGCTCGATTTAACGAGCTCTAACGAGTTGAGACGTGGCTAACAAAGCCAACCACCGCTTAACGAGCCTTAACGAGCCGAGTTCGAACAATGGAAAATCTAACGAGCTCGAGCTCGAGCTCAAATATTCAAGCTCGATCGAGCTCGAGCTCGAGCTCGAGCTTGGGATTTACTTAACGAGCTCGAGTCGAGCACGACACTACTCGGCTCGTTTACACCCCTAGGTTCACATAGGAATTCGACTCACATGGAAAGCGTAAGTGAAGTCATCGAAGTTCAATTTGGACCATGCTGACCAAAATTGACGGCGATATAAATATATAATTATTACTAAGAATATCACAGAATACCTGTAGAATAGTGGTCATAAGAAAGCAGAGCTCAATTTTATTAAAAAAAGAAACAAATGGCCAAGGACAATTCTTAAAGTAAGACTCTAACTTGTCATTAAATTATGAATCACTTCTACCTAGTGTTACAACATATGCAGGATGGATACATTATACAACACAAAATTCAAACTTACATTTCTCTCAAACAGTTGGCGTGCATATGTATACTAAGATTTGCACCTCAATAACCCTGCCCACCGCATCTGTATACTAAGTGGGGAAAGCAAAGCAGGCTTTCTGCTTCCTGTGGAGCTCCTAAAATCATGACGGTCACTAAATTTTAAGGGCACGTTTATTTGAGTAATACTAATACCCACCCAATAATCTCTTGTTTTATTTGATCTTTTTCCTACCAATTGAGGCCCGGTACGGCGGTACTCCCATAGCCCATGTTAATAATTGTGTACACTATAGGATTCACAATTCACTCTGGCAGCGGTACTTGTGGTCCTGGGAAAACCTTTGTTTGGAAATCTGGAAGAGTCGCATCTGTGTATATTCGGAGCTCACTGTTCGCGCACGAACAACGAGCGACCCTCGACCTACCGATCCGACTGTTTAAAGAGCCGAACCGACAACTGGATCTGACCGTTGAAAGACTGACCGGGTTTTGATGCTGACCTGCCGATTCGACCGATGAAAGGCCAAAGCGACAACCGAATCCGACCGTTGAAAAAAGGGCCGGACGACCGTCAAACGCCCTAGATCGGGTTTTGTGTTTTGGGGTTTTCTAAGTTATGCTAAACTAATAAAGCATGATAAATTACGCTAAAGCGCAATAAAAGTAAAATGATAAAGGATAGAAATTGGTCTTTGATTGATATTTCTAGGATCCAGGTACAAGCATTACCAATAACCTTATATAGGTTATCACAAAACAAACGATAAAACAATAAAGCGCCCCAAAAACCTTATTTCGATTTCTAAACACCGCTTAAGGCGGGATATCCTCCGAACCCCGATATCTTCCCTTTTAATTTTCAAACACGAATAGAAATCACAAAGGATTGCGCAGACTCCAACGGTGGACTTCCCTGATCACAAGTCAAGCCGATCTTCTAACGACTTGATAATATCAAAAATCATGACTAAAACTCAAATCCAAGAACCGGTCTTTGACCAGCGTAAGAAATCGGACTTAGAAAGATACCAATCCTAGTCTAGTGCCCCTGACCTGTATGAGCCGCCTTAGACACCTGTTAAATACCGGATATCGGACTTAGACTAGTGAAAGACATTGGTCATAGTCGAGTGGAGTTCCATGGCATCGGTCCTAGTCCAATGGATGATATCGGTCTTGGACCAGTGGATGACATCGGTCTTGGACCAGTGAATGAAATCGGTCTTGGACCACTGGATGACATCGGTCTTGGACCAGATACCAAAAACAGACTATTGGGCCTGTAAGAGCGCAGTATCGGCCCTTGACCAGAGAGAGCCCAAACATGAGCGACCTGTAGTAGATCACGATTTTAGTCTTGGTATAAACAGTTTCCCCCCTCAGCCCTTTGATTGAAGACTATCGTAAATCGAAGGGGTGATCCTTACCAACAGCCAAAATCGAAACACCAGAATCATCGGACAAAGCCGGCACCGAACTCAACCTCCACGGCCAAAGAAACTCGAAGTCAATGCCATCGGCCGATAAAAACCCGGAGCCAACTCCATCGAGATCGTTGAGACCCAAAGTCAACCCCTTGGTCAGTAAAAGGCAGCTCCATCAGACCAAAAGTCGACTCATCCAGGGTCGAAAGTCAACCCAATAGATTAACAAAGCCGAAAGTCAGCCCATCGGTCAACATGGCGAAAAGTCAACCCCATCGGTCAACAGGACCGAAAGTCAACCCCTTCGGTCAACAAGACCGAAAGTCAACTCACATGTCATATAGTAGCCAAAAGTCAACTCTCAGGTCTTGGGAGCCAATAAGACGACGTTTAAAAAAGGAAAAATTAAGATAGTGATGGGTTGTAATTCATTGGAGACCAACAGTGCCCTGGAGTCCGGATGGAACTAAATTAGCGATTGTTCTTACTTCTAGTTAAAAGAAAATTTCGTGTTGATCAATAACACAGATATAATAACCCTAACATAATGAGGTAAAATGCGGAATCACAAAATTTAGGGGGCCGAAAACTGTTTTTTTTTCAGGGGTGATCCTAGTTTGACCGAAAATACATAGGGTAAAATGTAATGAAGCACTAAACAAGGATTCCTTTTAGCGGCTAGTAACTGTAGCTCCAACTGAAAAAAAAAGAAAGAAAGAAAAAGAAAAAGAAAAAAGTATCCGATTGGAAGAAGGAAAGACTAGAAAAAGGTTAAGTCGGTTCTTTTGATTAGTATATATACAAACAATCAGGAGGTGTTACCATAGTAGTACCCAAAGGTTACAAGCTGAAAGATTTAGGATATAATATAATGGCGTATGATTTAAGCATGGCGAAGTCACACCAGATTGCCTCCTCCACAAAAAAAATTCTAGCCAAGGCCCACACTTCTCTGCTCGCGTTCTTTTCCTCTCTTTCTGTGTTGACCGGATTTGTTTTCGTCGTAATAGATTTGTTGATGCTCGGGACATCGTTGATGGTTGACTGGATTTGTTTTTGCCGGACTGTTGGTGGCAGGACTCGGATTTGTAGTACTCAGGGTGGAGTATGGCTAGATTCGGATTGTCCTATGGAGTAATTAAGTTTGTAATTCACAATTTTTTTTTTCTTGGTGTTTTGGCGATTGATGAGGAGGAAAAAAGTAGATTTGTTTTGATTTTAGTTTCGATTATTGTTGGTCTATTATTTTGTGAGAAGAAAAGTAATCCTGAGGGAGGTTAGAGGGGAGGAGGAGGAAAAGGAGGAAAAAATAGAATATTAAAAAAAATTATCAAATGGAAGAAGAGGTCAAAGTTCTCATCCGATCCGATCTTATCTTATTCTTCTTTTTTTTTTCATAAGGTGTAATATTTTTTATTTTTCTTCTATTTAACAAAAAATTAAATAGTCAATGTTTATTTTATCTTCGTTCTTATTTTTTTATTTTCCATAATTTTTATAAAAGAAATATGATTGATTATTAAGTAAAAGGAATAAATATTCCAATCACCACGTGGCAAAAAAAATTCTTCTTTTTTATTTATGGGATGGAGTAAGGTATGGTTTTGTTAGATTTGAGAATAAAGGGTGTTCGCGCGAACAGCGAGCGACCCTCAACCTATCGATCCGACTGTTTAAAGAGCAGAACCGACAACCGGATCCGACCATTGAAAGGCCAAACGGACGGTGTCACGCGTCCTGGACCGGATTTTGATGCTGACTTGCCGATCCGACCGATGAAAGGCCAAACCGACAACCGAATCCGACCGTAAAAGGAAGGGCCGAATGCACGAATGTCAAGCGCCCTAAATCGGATTTTAGTGTTTTGGGGTTTTCTAAGTTATACTAAACTAATAAAGCATGATAAATTATGCTAAAGTGCGATAAAAGTAAACTGATAAAGGATAGAAATTGCTCTTTGATTGATTTTTTTTGATCCCGGTACAAGCATTACCAATAACATAAAATAGGTTATCACAAAACAAACGATAAAATAATAAAGCGCCCCAAAAACCTTATTTCGAATTCTAAACACTGCTTGAGGCGGGATATCCTCTGAACCCCGATATCTTCCCTTTTAATTTTCAAACACGAATAGAAATCACAAAGGATTGCGCAAACTCCAACGGTTTGTGGACTTCCCTGATCACAAGTAAACCCGATCTTCTGACGACTTGATAATATCAAAAATCTTGATTCAAATTCAAATCCAAGAACCAGTCCTTGACCAGTGTAAGACATCGGACTTAGAAAGACACCAATCCAGTCTAGAACTCCTGACCTGCATAAGCCAGACTTAGACACTTATTAGCCCAGTGGAGATCCATGGCATCGGTCCTAGTCCAATGGATGATATCGGTCTTGGACCAGTGGATGATATCGGTCTTGGTCCAGTGGATGACATCGGTCTTGGACCAGATACAAAAGAAAGACCCTTGGGCCTGTAAGAGCGCAGTATCGGCCCTTGAACAGAGAGAGCCCAAACATAAATGACCTATAGTAGATCATGATTTTGGTCTTTGTATAAACAAAGGGAACACTGGTGAAATTGTCAGAATGATCAACAAAAACTGTAATGGTATGATCATAGCCAATTTAGGCAGGAACATGAGGGTGGAGGCTAGGAATGGAACTGGGGTTAGAGTTGAGCAGATGCAAAAGCTAAACATTGACAAGAGTAATGTACGTGCCGGTCACTCTTTTGCCCAAGCTGCTGGTTCAAACTTGGCTGGAAGGCAAGAAGCAGCTGGTAATGTAGGAGGTGACGCATCAAACAAGTCTGCAATCTACTTTCATCCGGATGATCAATGGCTGAATAAAATAAAAACTTATGCTTTTGGTGCAGTCTGCGAGGGTGTTAGAATAAGTGGAATTAAGAGTCTCATCAAGTCAAGCCTAAAGCAGGAAGTCAGTGTCAAAGCTTTGGGCGGATGCTATGTTCTTATGAAATTCAAAACAAGGGAGATATTGCTTGAATGTTTGAAGTCCGAAGTCTTGTTGAACCTTGGAATTTTTTATCTGTTGAAGGAATGGGAGTTGAATGAATGTGCCTCTCATAGACTGTGTTGGATCAATATACACGGGACCCCTCCTGTGGCTTGGTGTAAAGATTTCTTTAGCATGATTTCCATCCGTTTTGGAAAGTTTATTCATCTCCAAAATGAGTTAGAATCCAGCGCTGACTTAACACTGGCAAGAGTCTTAATTCAAACAACTTATAAGGTTCCTATATCAAGACTGTTTGAGGTGGTTATTGGTGATAACACGTTCACTGTGTTTATGGAAGAAATGCAATCTATTCATCCTGCAGTGTTTGAGGATGAGCCAAGTGATGTGGTGAAGAGTGCAAGACCGGTTCAGGTGGGTGTCTCTGGCGACCAGAGCAACCATGTACCGGATAACGAAGAAATCAATGAGTCTCCAGACCCGTTTGGGACCTTGGAAACTATCAAAAACATTAAAAAAGGCAAAGTAGTGGCAAAAGTTAGTCAAGTTATTGGTAAGTAGGAAAGGTGGCACACATGCTCCAGAGTCCCAAGGAGTGATTTTCAAAGAAAAAAATCAGAATATTTCTGATGTTCAAAGCGGCGACTCCAGTTTTAGTGTTCCATCCCAAGAGTGTTTTAGTGGTTCCAAAGAGTCGTGTAGTGTGAGGTCTACTCATATTAATGGAAAATTTGATAGATTCAAGAATTCAAATTGTAGTTGGAATTGGCCCATTGTCCCTTATGAGAGTAGTCCTCTTTCCAGCAAGGACAACCCATCAACCAAAGATTCGCTAGGCCTTGAGAACCAAATGAGGGTGACTAAACCTAATGTGCTGGTAGGGTCAATTAGGGAAAGCCCTTCAACTCTTGTAGAGGAAAGCATTATAGGGGAGGGGCGTGATGCGTGGCCCATTGTTAACAGAGTGGAGTCAGATGAGAATAGTACTGGGGGAATTATTAACTCTAATCAAAAGGAAACATTAGCCAATCAGGAGGAGTCGTGTGAAAAGGAGTTAAATATCTCTCTGAAACTCTTACAACGTCAATTTAGGGCTCTATTGGAAAAAGCTAATTTCCACAGAGGCACGAGGTGGGGAAAATCGGGAAAAATGAAGAAACTAAAAAAGGTTTGCAAAGGGGGAGGGGTGAGATTGTTGAGACCAGGAGATAGCTCAAACCAAGACTGTGACATTAAGAAGGGGAATATGAGAGCAGTAGAGGCATCTGTTGGGAATGGGAAGGAGGCAGTCAATTCTAAGCTATCTAGGTCTGCGAAGGTTAGCATAACTATGGAGGTTGGGAGGACTCTTGGGCTGCTGGTTGGTGATGGTTCTGCAAAAGTGGAACGAGTGGTGGAGGGACTGATTGAGAAGGAACATGCTGAGTGGGAGCATGCCCAAAATGCTTCTTAAGGATTTCTTGGTTATTAGGGGTGTGGGATTTTTTTATAACACAGAGGAGTGTTATTGAGTTGATGATGTGAAGTTTCTTTTTTTGTGCAAACCTAAATGCTCAGGGTGGAGACAAGGAGATGTTGGTCGGTTATGGAGTAGGAGGCCTTTTTTTTTTAGGTATGTGGATGCGAATGGTTGCCATAAGTGGTTTTTCTATTGGAGGCGTTAGTTGTTTCAAAGGAAGCGGTTGAAGTTGATGCAGAAAATAGGGAGCTGGCTAATGTGGATTTATTGATTGAGGAGCTTGATTTATAGAGATGGGCTGAAGGTAGCAAGAAGAAAGGGTTGGAACATTTGGATGGCATGGGAAAAATTAAGTTTTGAGGCGAAGGATGTGGATGTGGAATGATGTCAATGTTAGAGACTTGGAGTTTGTGTTGATTCAGGTCTTTACTATGGGCTAAGGCGTCTTATCCATGTTTATGCAGATGTTGTCATGGTTTGGTGCGTTGCAATTGTGTTGGTCTTTATCTCTGCTTATGTTTTTACTCTATTGACGTTGATCATGTAATGATGTATTTCGATTAGGAGTCATCTTTGTGATGGCTGCTTGTGTTCATATTTAGTAGTTTATATTAATAAAATTTCATTTATATATAAAAAAACAGGTTTCCCTAAAAAAATGTGTTTCCATGCTTTGGCTTGATGCATATTCTGACCAAGAGGTAGACCAAAGTACATAGCAATCTCTCTGATCTAGATCATAACAAAACTTGCCACATACTCCAAGCTGTCTGAATCCACACATGGATGATGGATCCCAGCCAGGCTACTTTTATAGAACGGCTTCAGAGACAAAGTGGCGTGCAAAACTCTTTTCAAGTAGTTTTCATGTATGCTTTTTTTTTTTTTAATTCTAAGTTTTCATGTTTGTTATATAGAATAGATGTAGTTTGGACATTAGCCATCATAAAATTGCAAACAGTCATAAATAAAACCACAAAGTCAGAGTAGAACATGCTATACATTGTCCACATATATGTCATTCAATATTGGGAGGGTGAAGCCGAACAGAAGCAAATTAACCAATGGCAGGGTGAAGCCCCGAACAATTTGTGTTGCAAATTAAGTTTGAGTATAATGTCTCCATATGTCATTCATTGGGAGGGTGAACCCCGGAAAGACAATCCCAACAGAAACAAACCAAGGCTTCAAATTACCATTCAATCTAAATGAAGAAATACAGCACAATCAGTAATGCAAACCAAACATTACTTGCCAAAGGAGCCAAATAACTATGTTTGGATATATTTTATAGAATATTTATATACAGTAGCGGAGTATTTCTATGGCAGCTGACCCGCAATAATGATTATGCCTCAATGTGGATTGTGGCAAAGAAACATTTTTTCCTTTTTATTTTATATAAATTTTTTTCTTTTTTATTATTTATCAAAAAGTAAAAAAGAAATTTTACAAAAAAAATGGCAAAGAAATTTTTTTATATATATAAATATTTTCTTTTAATTCTTTATCAAAAAATAAAAAGGAAATTTTACAGAAATAAGGTGGCAAAGAAACCTTTTGTAACAGCCCGGGTAATTTTCGCATTTTTATCGGTACCATAAAAAGTTTTTACACAGTTATTTACCATTAAAATTAATCTTGGGTAATTAATTTATGGTAACTTGCACATCGGATTCCGAAACCGAGCCCTGTCCCACGTTTGGGATTTTTCTGCGGATTTTTCAAACCAAAGTTGGAATTTTTCGGGGTCAGGTATCTTCAGAAAAGTCAAGTTTATCCTCGAGTTATCAGACCAGAAATAAATTCAAGGGGGTTTATTAGTTATTTTCTGGTCCGGACAGAACCCGCCTCACATGCTGCACAGTATTAAGGCTGCCGCCGCCTTCTACTATGAAGCCTGTGAGCAAAATGTGTTACCTGTGCCTTACCAGTGTTTTGCTCGTGCTTCACCAGTCTTGCATGCCTTACCTGTGCCTTCATCTGCCTTGCCAGTGCACGCCATCTTCTACATCATTTCCTCTGCAAACCACCTGCCAGTAGCCACCCTTCACTGCAAACTACTTGAGCAAGCCGAAAAAAAAAAAATAAAACAACACAAACAACACCACACTCCACCCTTTCACTCCTCTCCCCTCTCTTTTCTTTTTTTTTTTCCTTTCCTCTCCTCTACACCGTGAACCACCCGAGACAGCACCACCGACCACCACCTCCCTACTCTCCTCCCTTGCTCCTCGACGCGGCAACCTGAAGCCGTCATCGCGCTCTATTCGCCGCCACCAGAAGTCGCAGACGCCACCCCTACGACCGCAGCTGCCGCCGTCAGTCGCGGCCTCCCTCGACGCGTCCTTCTTTCCGCTCGCCGCCGAAACGCCTCGCCTGCGTCGCCGCTCCGCCTTGACGACACCTTGCTTAGGTGAGTTGCAGATCGGGTTGAAGACAACCCCTTCGGTCGGGTGGGTCGAGTTTGACCCGATGCCTCAACCGGGTCGTGGGTTGGGCTGGTGTATTTTGGATTGTGTTGCGGGTTGGGGCCTGGGTTGAGCTAGCGGGCTGGGCTATTGGGTCAGGTTCCAGGCCTGCGTGTGGGCCTGTGCCTAGGCTCCTAGTTGGGGCCTGGGTTAGGCACTGTGCATGGTTTGGGCTAGTACTATTTAGCCCAGTCCGAAATTAAAAAAAAAGAATAAGAATAAATCTGGAAAAAAATATAATTTTGAAAAAAGGAATTTTGGGAAAATAAATATAATTCTGGAAAATAATTCTGGGAAATAATATTTACTTGGTATTTTATGGAATAATAATAATAAATATAATTCTGGGAATAACTTGGAAAATAAAAATAACTTGTGTTTTAGAAAAAAATATATATGCGGTATATAATATGGAGAAATAATTATCTTGAATAACTGTGGAACCGAACTTGGAGTCTGTTGGGCATTTCCAAAATTGATAATCGGCTAAGGTGAGGATGGATAACCCTTGATATGTGCCTGTAATACTGTGTGTGTTTTGTTGTTTGATTGAACTGCTGAGATGATCATTGTTAGTTATTTGATTGCTATGGTTATTGTTGTTGCTGTGTTGGACTGTGCTGTTGGTCTTGTGGATATTGTGAGTAATTGTTGAACTATTAATTGTGAATAATTAGTGTTATGAGATTGTTGATTGGTTGGGTCTGTGGAATAACTTGAGATAATAGGAAGTTGGATAATTGAGGATAGAGTATTGGAATTGGAATTGAATTTGAGATGATGATTTAATTGTCACGTGGAAAGTAGTGGTACGACTAGATGGTTAGAGGCTAGTTCTGTGGTGTCATGGCCGGTTTGGTTTGGTTATTGGGGATGTTGATCCCGGATGATTTGGATATTGGGATGTTGATCCCGGATTGGTTTGTTATTGGGATGTTGATCCCGAATTGTGTTTTGGCCTGGCATCCGAAATTAGTTAATAACCAGGTACGACCTTAGCTTGTCCAGTGACAGGGGCCAGGAAGATAAAATTGGTAATAATAATAACTATTCTTTTGGTCTTGGCTCAGTCGTGATTTGGTAGAATCCTTGAGTTGTCTTTTGCTGTATTTTCTTCGAAAGTATTATGGTTGCCTGCATATCTCTGTTTATCCATGGTCGGTGAGCACTTCAGACTCACCCCTCGCCTGTTGGGTTTCATCCCGTAGGTTAAGTTGTTTCGTCGTTCAGGTACGACGTTCGATGGCTGCTGCTTTCTTCTCCACATGACTCCGGATCCATACCTCTGCTGCATGTGCATATAAGACTTCCGCTGCTGTGTAATATATGTTGTTGTGTTGCTGCTTTCCTATTTTGCTTATGATGCTGTTTGTACTGGATTATGTTGCTGTTGTTGAGCTAGTGTGTGTTGTTTGAATAATGGTCCCCGAGTATGGGTGACGGATGTTGTCTTGGTGCTTCTGCTATATTTGAATTTACTGTGTAGTATTTTACTGCGATGTACTGTCTGTTCTATCAATTAGAATAGTTTCGGCATGTGTTTACTGTATCTGGTAAATACTGGTCGGGGCACTTCATTTTGGTAGCGGAGCGGGCAGTAGGTCATTAAGGACATAACTGTGATTGCATGATTGTTTGTCTGTGCATAAGATCTGTCATGACATGATATGATATGCATGCATATACATTCTCATATAGGTAAGATGAATGGATCCGGTTAGAGGGAATCAGCATGCTGGAGTTCACCTAGATGACGATCAGGTATCGGTGGATCAACCGCAGCAAGTTGGGGGAGGTCCGGAACATCCTCCGATTGTTCCTCTGGGAGACCCTGCGTAGATGTTAAACGTGGTAACCCAGATTCTGCAAAGGCAAGATGCCAGAGATGCTCGTATCGATGCCATGGAAGCTCGAGAACAGGAAAATCAGGGACCAATCGAGGATCCAGTGTATACGAAGCTAGAGAAGATTGGGGCAGAAATTTTTACCGGTGTTACTACCCCACAGGATGCTGATCAATGGCTCAGACAGATGAACAGGGTTATGTTGAAACTAACATGCAGGAATGACAAGTGGGCCAGATATGCCGCTGCTATGTTTTGAGAAGTTGCTATTGAATGGTGGGAGTCTGCAACTAGGGATCTGCCGACACCTATCACTATGCCGTGGAATCAGTTCATGGAGATGTTCCGAAGGAAGTTTGTTTCTGAGGCGTACTAGGACCAGCTGAAGCGAGAGTTTCTGGGGTTACAACAAGGGGCAGAACAGACGGTCAATGAGTATGAGATCAAGTTCAACCGCCTGTCCATCTATGCCAGTGAGTTTGAGTACTCCGGAGGCCAGATGTAAACGTTTCTGGGATGGTTTTCGATCTGGTATCCAGACAGTCATGGGGTGCAAGGTTTATGAGACTTACCAGGACATGTTATCAGATGCCTTGAGAGCTGAGATTACTGGCTGGGCAATGAGAGAGAGCAACAGGAGATCCGTAAGAGGCAAGCTGCACAGAGTTCTGGGGGTCAGAATAAGAGGTTCCAGACACTAGCCAACCGATCAGGATATGGACAAAGCCGATCTATGCCAGTAAGACAGGGACGTGGATGGAACAACAACACCTACAACAACCGAGGCAGTTCTTTGACTCAGTCTGGAGGGACTTCGTTTGGGAATACTCGCCCGAGACTTCCTCGGTCTCAAGTGAGGTGCTATCAGTGTAACAAAGTTGGGCACTACCGATATTTTTGTCCCAAGTTAGGAAGATCTGGAGGTACGGCACCTGCTCAGACAGTGCAAGCTTTAGTTGCCAGTGTTCCTAGTGGTTCTAGAGTTGGCTGAGGCCGAGGACGTGGAGCTGTTCCTGCTAGAACCCAGTCAGCCATGAATCAGAGTGCAGCAGTGTCGAGAGCATTTGTGATCACTGCTGATGAGGATCCAGAGAATGCCGATGTTATAGCAGGTACTTTTACAGTCTTTGGTAGTATTGCTTATACTTTGAATGATCCTAGTGCTACGCATTCATTTGTTGCGCAAAGTTTTGCAATACAACATAACTGTACGGAAGAGAGTTTAACTTGTCTGATGAAGGTTAGGTTACCTGCGGGTACAGTGGTCAGGTTAACCCATGTGTGCAGAGACGTTTGGCTTTCGTACGACAATGAGGTTTTTCTTGCACGATTGGTTGTGATGAATATGAGAGGTTTCGATATTATTCTGGGGATGGATTAGTTGTCCAGGTACAGTGCTATGGTAAACTATCGAACCAAGAAAGTGCTGCTGACATCCGATGGTAGGCGACAGGTTTCGTTGACAGGTATTGGGAGAGCTGCTGCTACATGTAGTATCTCTGCTAATCAGGATTTTGGGATGAAGCCGCATGGTCCATATGCTTTGTTGACTTATGTCAAGGGCGAAGAAGTCCAGACACCAGTTTTTTGGGACATTACAGTTGTGAGGGAGTTTTCAGATGTGTTTCCAGAGGATCTACCAGGATTGCTACTTGATAGGGAAGTTGAGTACACCAACGATCTGATGCCTGGAGTGACACCTATCTCGATGGCACCATATCGGATGGCACCGACAGAACTCCAAGAGTTGAAGAAACAGTTAGAAGAGCTGCTTGAGAAGGGATTTATCAGACCTAGTACATCACCTTGGGGATCACCAGTTCTGTTTGTGAAGAAGAAAGATGGAAGTTTACGTATGTGTGTGGACTACCGACAGCTGCACAAAGTGACAGTGAAGAACAAGTACCCGCTTCCCAGGATTGATGACCTCTTTGATCAGTTACAGGGAGCTACTGTGTTTTCCAAGATTGATCTTCGGTCTGGCTACTATCAGGTCATGATTGTAGAGAAGGACATACCGAAGACAACCTTCCGCACTCGGTATGGTCACTTTGAGTTCACAGTGGTTCCTTTCGGCTTGACCAATGCACCTGCAGTTTTCATGTGCTTGATGCACTTAGTCCTGAACGAGTTCCTGGACAAGTTTGTGGTAGTCTTCATCGACGATATTCTGATATACTCCAAGAGCAGGGAAGAACATGAAGAGCACCTGAGGGTAGTACTACAGAGGCTGTGAGAGAAACAGTTGTATGCCAAGTTCAGTAAGTGCGAGTTCTGGCTTGAGGAAGTTGCATTCCTTGGACATGTTGTAACCGGGGATGGGATTAAGGTTGACCCTGCCAAGGTGAAAGCTGTTCTAGAGTGGGAATCACCCAAGATGGTACCCGAAGTCAGAAGTTTTCTTGGCCTTGCAGGATATTGCCAGAGATTCATCGAGGGTTTTTCCTTGATAGCCAGTCCTATGACCAAGCTATTGAGGATAGATCAAGCCTTTGTATGGAGTGAAGCCTGCCAGAAGAGTTTTGATGAACTAAAGAAGAAGTTGACATCAGCGCCAGTCTTGACAGTACCTATGCTAGGAGTGGAGTACGTGCTTTTTTTACAATGCTTCAGGTCTTGGTTTGGGAGCAGTTCTGATGCAAGAGGGCCGAGTGATTGCCTATGCTTCGAGACAATTGAGACCACATGAGAAGAATTATCCGACACATGATCTAGAGATGGTCGCAGTGATCATTGCTTTGAAGATTTGGCGACATTATCTGTTTGGAGAGAGATGTTGGATTTTCACAGATTATAAGAGTCTCAAGTACATCATGACTCAGAAGGAACTTAACCTACGACAAAGACGTTGGGTTGAGTTGCTGAATGATTATGATTGTACTATTGAGTATCACCCTAGAAAGGCTAATATTGTAGTAGATGCTTTGAGCCAGAGACAACCAGAAGATGCTTCCACGACCTACTCGATGTCCTCTCTTGTCGAGTTAAGGAAGATGGGAGTTGATTTGTTAGTGAACGAGACAGGAGTTTTGTTGACCCATATTGAAGTCAAGTCTAACCTAAGAGGCTGGATTGTGGAACTACAAGATGGAGATCCTGACTTGATCAAGCTGAAGGAAGCAGTCCGCCGTGGAAAAGAAGACAAGTTTCACATAGCAGATGATAGTGCACTGATGCTGGGGAAATGCCTATGTGTACCCAGGGTTGGTGACCTACGCAGTCAGATTTTGAAAGAAGGACATATGACGCCGTATGCTATGCACCTTGGAAGCACCAAGATGTATCAGAATTTGAGGAGTCATTTTTGGTGGCCGTGCATGAAGAAAGATGTAGCCGAGTATGTGGCTAAGTGTATCACCTACCAGCAAGTGAAAGCCGAGCATCAGGCTCCAGCGGGAAAGTTGAGATCTTTGACAGTGCTAGAGTGGAAATGGGAGATGATCACTATGAGTTTTGTGGTCGGATTACCGTTGACCTGGAGACATCATGATGCTATCTGGGTTATTGTTGATCGACTTACAAAATCAGCTCATTTTCTCCCCATCCGACAGACAGACACCCTGGACAAGTTGGCGAGACTGTATGTTGCAGAGATTGTGAGACTACATGGAGTCCCTAAGTCCGTAGTCTCTGTGTGGAAACCCATATCCCAATTTAATATAATAAAAGTAATTAAATGAAAGAGATTTACCAAAATACCCTTGAAACCCGGGATATGAATGTCGGTGCTTCAGCACACAAACATTATCCATAGAAATTTATTAATACCGAGATGTCATAAAATGAAAGAAATAACCCGGCTTAACAAGTCGTAAGCCACCACGGCATCACGCCGAAATAACATCACAAAATTAAACTCCAGCAAAACGCCGATAAAGGAGTAAAAACATTTATGACATCTCAAATTAATTCACATGCAGCGGAAGATGAAAATAATAAGTAGAAAATAACATGCATATGGGTTTTATGGATCCAACCGAGTGATGATGCACAACTACCTGCTGAAGTATCTGCGTCTGAACTCCGGGTCGAAGGTAAAGGTGAGACAACACGCTAACTAAAGTCTGAAAAAGCAACGGTGGCGATTATGTGAGTCGCCTACTCAGTGAACATTAAAAGTCTAAGTATACATGAAAGTGAAGTCATGCTCGTAGGGTGAGTAGTTCACGAGCACAAGTACAACATACAAGCAATATCAGAATCATACACCAACACATAAACACCTTATTGTCATTGTCCATATTGTTTAAATTCAATGTATTTTATTATTATTATTAATATTATTATTATGGGCCCTCTATTGTGAGTCAAGTCTCGGTAGCGCATCTGATCAGATCCCGGTGTGAAACCCAAGTGTCGAACCTCAGAAGGGGTAGATTCTGAGGTTTAAAACCACCGATAAATCTCGGGTGGCCGCTAGCTACCTGAGGGTGCACTCAGACACACCTAACCGGTGCAAGTCTTCCAGGGGTGCACCTACATCCCCTGGAATACCATGCTAAACAACATAAAGTGACCCGAGGGTACCCAACCCTCCCTCGGGGCTACCAGCCGACGCCACAGTAGAATTTAATATTTTATTCTTAATTACACTTTTACATTTCTGTTGAAATACATTATGCTTTCCAGGGATGTGTGAATTCTATGTGTTTTTGTTTCATCCGGGCCTTCGGCCCATAACCACACACTATCATCAAAACATAATACATGTTATATTCCATCACAATTTCTCATTTCGAAATTAGGCTTGTGAAAATAATCAGGTATATAATTGCAATCACCGCATGTAGCAAACAAGGCAAGTAAACAAACAAACCACACCAACATGCATTCACAAAACATATATATAAAGACTTGTAGTGTCACCTCAAAAATGCAGATTATGACTTCTCCCCGATCTGAGTCTACGGCTCCCGAGGTATCTCCAGTGCCTGAATACCGGTACATAATATAGTCACTAAACCAATTTTTAGAAGTAAAAACGTGCATGTATGCTAAAGGTACGCCCTTATCGAGTAACTCCCGTCCCTAACTAACTGATTATAAGATTTCCGGGTCTAAGCCCAAAAGGATATTTCCTCATCCATAACTCCAACGATTAGGGATCTAAGGTTCGGCGACCCAAATCCATAAACGATTCCCGGGCCTAAAGCCCACTAACTCCTTAAATAAGAATCTCGGGCCGAGGCCCACTTCACTACGTTCATATTAACCGATTATGTAAATTGGGCTTCGAGCCTGTTCTTAATGTCTGTAAATTAATTATCTGTGTTTAGGCCTTAAGTCCATATCTTAAATCCATGAAACATTCTAAACTTTAAAATAAGGTTATCTGGGCCTGGGCTCGGTTTTTCCTAAAACCGTTCTAGGGTTGTTTCTGAACCCAAGAGTTGATCGGCCTATGATTCTATTCGTGTCGGTAAGTTCTCCCGGCCACACACTCTAACTCTCCACTCTCAGTAATCCACTAAATCACTTGATACTTGAATGTGTATAACGTTGAAGAATTCAATATTTAAGTACAAGTCAAAACGGAAGCAAACCAAGGATAAATACCGTTTAATACTCGTAGAACAAGAAATATACTCCGTTGGACAGGACCCGAGCCTTCGCCGGAAAATTCCTGAGCCCTCGCCGGAACAGTACGTGCTCGCCGGATTCCGGTCACACACGCCGGAAAATCCTCAAAACCAACAATGAACCACAACAGCCTAACTGAGACCCAAAGACGAACAGAACGCATTCAAACAACTACACAACCATAGAACCTCAAAACGAATAGAAGAAATGAAGGATTGATGCTGGAATTCTCACCCGAGGGTACTGTTCACGCCAGTTCTGTCCACTGTCGAGTTCAAGGCCCGAGAATGGCAGCCCGAACACGCACACACACTGCCCGATCTGTCGGCAGCAGCAGCCTTCAAGCCGGTCGAGCCAACCGCAACCCAGCCCAGCACGACCCGCTCCTACAGTACCCAATCCGGCGACACGAACCTGAACACCACAATCCAACGCCGCCACAAAAAAATTCCACGATGTACACACACCCCCATCAATTACCGGCCACAAACAAACGCACACATAACCTCATCAACGGACCACTATCAACTTAAAGAGACTAGTGGAGGAAGAAGAATTGATGGGCGGCGGGACTTACCAGTACGGCGACGACGCGGTGGCAGCAACTCCTCGTACAGGCCCCCTCGTCACAGCCGCGGAGCTCGTCGACGAAGAGGATGGTGTTGGTGCCGGCGCGAGAGAAAGAGAAGAGATTGAGGGTGGTTTCGGGTACCAAACGACAGAGAAGGGAAAGGAAGAGATAAGAATAGAAAAAAGGAAAAGATGGTGGTGTTTGATGCCGTTGGCATCATGATGGGGTTGGAGGGTGGGGGACAATGCCGTTGAGGCAGCGGCGGCTGGGTGGAGAGGCAACGGTAGGAAAGAAAAAGAAAATTTAAGGAGAAAAGAAGAAGGTAAGGAAGAAGAGAGGCAGACTGGGGTTAGGGCTTGACCCGCCAGCCGACGACACGTCATTGGCTTGGCGCGGTCAACCCGCCTCAGTTGACTTTTTTTTTTCACAAACCCCAAAACGACGTAGTTTAAACTAAAACTACGATAAACGTCGTGTTTCGTCCCGAAAAGCGTTTTAGGTCCGACAAAGCTCTAAAGCGACACATTACCGCCTATAATTAATAAATCCAATGGACAATAAACTAATTATATTTCCATTTCCTAAATCTGAAATTCCTATAATTAATAAATCCAATGGACAATAAACTAATTTTATTTCCATTTCTTAAATCTGAAATTTTTTTATAAATCGGAAACGAAAACCGGGGCGTTACAGTTCTACCCACCTTAAAAAGAATTTCGTCCTCGAAATTCAATCATCAAATTCGTAGGTCCTACCATGAT
Source organism: Turnera subulata (assembly GCA_028386065.3). Lineage (NCBI taxonomy): Eukaryota > Viridiplantae > Streptophyta > Magnoliopsida > Malpighiales > Passifloraceae > Turnera > Turnera subulata. The sequence continues at coordinate 12,810 of JAKUCV010000251.1, read as the reverse complement.
GATCTTCTGGTGTTCTCCACCAGGTGTCCAAACTCAATGCGAGATATCGCTTATGCCCTTAAGCGACGTTTCCTATGCCTATATAAACCGATCCTCATAACTGATAACTCATCCTGAACCATGGACTCACCACTAAGATCCCGTACTACCTCTGACTCAGAGGATAACAGTTACATCGGCGGTACTGCTTTCCTGACAAGCTCCGATGAGGAACCTCCTAAGAAGCGGTTCAAGACCAACATCATCAGCCTGAAGGAGCATATGGTGGTCTCTCCAAGACGGCGAAAGAAGCGTGCCAACAAGAAAACTAAGGATAAGAAGGGCAAGGCAACAGCTGAAAGCAGCACTCCACTGCAGACAATGAAGCAGCTGGACACTTCACTGAAGAAGGTCAGCTCAGCGGTGGTGCAGATTGAACTGGCCTGTATGGGACTCTCTTCTCAGATCGCAAACATACAAGAACTCGTAAAAGATCTGAAGAATCATGTAACTCCGTAGAGTGCTTCTCCTTTGTTGTAAAACGTCATGAAATCAATAAAATAAACTTTCTTCGTAAGTCATAACTCTTATGTTGCGAAATCTCGTTTTAAATCGATTAAAACCAACAATAAAGATATGAAATCAAACATAAAGAAATTACAAATGAAGCAAAACTCGTTTAGTAAAGTCAAAACATTAAGAGGTGAAAACAAACATGTTTCCATGTTCGGCGCCCTAAATTGATTATGAACATCCTCGATCCCGAGAACGTAACGTACACAGCTAACGGTGACGTTGGTTTCCCTCATGGAAAAGACGTCCGTTAACTTGCAAGGCGATGATCACGGGAACGTCCTGTTTCCTCGAAAGAAATGTTACCCACTTGTCCCTAAAGTCCGCTTGAGCCAAAAAATGTCTGTCAAGTCTCGTATCCCTCCACGATGTCCGAACAGCTGTAAGCTTGTCGCACATGCGCTCTACTCGAGGTGTGGTCCCAACGGTATAGCCACAACGGTCACGAGTGCATGTGATAAAAGATGTAGGAGTAAATCTTAAGGAGACTAAAATGAAGTAGCCCAGGAAATTGAAAATCGTAAGATAGAAAAGGACTGATAACCTCTGGCATTTGTTGCCCAAAAAACCAACACATAAAGTGTTGAAGCAATAAATGAAGTAACGGTAAAATTTCAAAAAGCAAAAACTTGAAATTCGAAAGCAAATAACACGCTCCTCCTAAGATTATAAAAGACAGTGTGGTGAGAAGTAAGTCATCAAAAGCATTTTTAAGGCAATCACACGCCCAGACAAAGAAACCTCAAAACTCAAGAAAAACAAAACACCCACACGTCCAAAACACAAAGCCTGCTCCATCCTCTGTCTTCTTCGTCGAAGGTGCCAACCTAGGCAGAAGAAACCGACTGGCCTACAGCATGGTCAACGAACGTGCTGAAGAACTACCGAACGAGCTCGGTAGGATGCCTCGACTGGTCTTCGTCGACGAGCTCTACTCATCGCGGTTCTTCGTCACTCCAATGGAAGAGGTGTTCTTCCTAGAGGATCGCGGCACTCTGAGGACCTCCTACTACGGGTCGGCAAACTCCGCGATGTTCTTCATCTCAGAAAGGCTGCAGGAGTTCAACCTGGAGTCCACTTGCCAAACTGTGGAGCAAGGTGCCTACTACCAGCTCTCGATGACGGCTCAGAGCATGCCCAGAATGACTCAACTACCTCCAACCTGGCCAAAGGCACGACTACTGGTGTGGAACTGCAGAGGAGTAGCAAGGCGTGCCCAGGAGTTCTTGCGTACTCTGAGGGACCTGAAGAACCAATATAAGTCGAACATGGTTCTTCTGACGGAGACACAGTAGCAACCACGGGACGATCACGGTCTCATCCCACTCCGGTTCCCTCAAGCTAACCGGTTCGAGATTCCTGGCCAGAGCGACAGAGGCGGCATGTGGTTTTTGTGGAGCGATAGGGTCACGGTCAACATCAATAATGACCCCAACAGCTTCAGGGTCAACGCCGTTCCGAGGAGATGAAAGTATTATTATTATTATTATTATTATTATTATTATTATTATTATTATTATTATTATTATTATTATTATTATTATTATTTTTATTTTTCTTTTAAGATCCCAATGTAATGTTTTATGTTTGTAATGTTATTGTTAGTATTATTAATAATATTTATATTTCTGCTTAATTATGGCATAAATTTCCACTTATGTGAATGTTCCCAAAACTAGCGTTGACAACGTTCCATTCTTATTAAAATTCGTCCTCGAAATCTTACATAAGAACGATAATAATAAAAGAAAAGAAACAAAACAAAGTAAAATGAAACCTCTCGAGACATCTCATTCTTTTGGAGCATCTGCAGCTTCCTCCCGAGTGATAGAGTACACCCTAGGAGTCGCCACAGATCGAACAACACCTCCACGACCCGGGGCTCCAGAACTCCCACGACTTCCTCCCTGGTGTCCAACACTCTTGTTTGGAGTAGAAGAACCTGTACCATTAGCCACGGAGTTCTGTACGGTATACTGGGACCCACTACCTCCACTATCACGAACCCTCGTGTAACACTCTGACCTGTGGTGTCCCTGCTTCCCGCAATACCAACATGTAATAGGAGGTCTAGTCCAAGGGCCCCTCCTCTGAGATCCAGATTGATAAGACCTTCCTTTCGAAGACCTGCCCGACCCACCTTGATAATTCTGTCCTCGGGATTTCTTCGAACCTTGGTAGAAAGGACCCTGTCGACTCATGTAACTTGCATCACCTGAACCCGAATGTTGCCTCTTTTGTCCAGACACTGTTGACTGTTTTTCCCGCTCGGCTGGCCGGGCCTCCTGCCCAATCAACTGAATCCTCTCAGCATCGAAAGCAGCCTCACAAACTGCCTCCCAAGTCCGGTGTCTCCCACCAGCCACTACTATCGCCAACTCGCAGCGCAGAGCGTCTACAAACCGCCTACATTGTGTCACCTCATTGGGCACAAACTCCTTGGCGTAAGAGAGAAGAATACTGAATCGGATCCTGAATGCAGAAACTGACTCATCGGGCCCCTGTTTCACCTCAAGAAACTACTTTTTCTGGTCCTCCAAGAAACCAACGGTAAGGAACTCCTTATAGAATTTATCCTTGAAGTCTGCCCATGGCATCACCACTGGTCTAGGTAGGTCCGCAACAAGTCCCTGCCACCAGCTCAAAGCGTAACCCGCGAACTTGTGTGCCGCGAATCGAGCCTAGTGCTCGGGTGTATACGTGAACTTCTCCAAGTCGTTCTCCACCTGGCGGAACCAATCATCAGCCATCCTAGCGGTGGTTCTCTCTCCCGAGAACATCTCAACTGTTGTCTTATCCATGTGCTTATAACCACTCTCCATACCGCCAACAACTGGTGCTACGGCAGGTGCGACCGGAACGGCTTGGGCGCTTTGTTGTTGCTGATGAAACTGTTGAAACTGCTGCCACTGCAGGAAAGCCTGGAACTGTTGTTGCATCACCGCATCTATACCAGGAGGTACTAATGGCACTGCATTCTGTGCCCCTGCTGCACCAGCGTTTCCTTGACCATCAGGGACTTGCATCACTGACACAGAGTCAGACACATGGCTAGGGAGTTCATCCTGCCCATCAGCATTGTGCCGGTCTTGCGGTGGATCCATAATGATGCCTATATGAATGCAAAATATGTCAAAGCACTTTTAAGTTTCAAAATAGGAAACCGGATTTAACACCAAAATCACTTGTAATTTAAAGTCACATTTCTTTTAAAGCAAAGGATCTAAAGCCCGCTCCGCTACCAACTGTGGAAACCCGTATCCCAATTTAATATAATAAAAGTAATTAAATGAAAGAGATTTACCAAAATACCCTTGAAACCCGGGATACAAATGCCGGTGCTTCAGCACACAAACATTATCCATAGAAATTTATTAATACCGAGATGTCATAAAATGAAAGAAATAACCCGGCTTAACAAGTCGTAAGCCACCACGGCATCACGCCGAAATAACATCACAAAATTAAACTCCAGCAAAACGCCGATAAAGGAGTAAAAACATTTATGACATCTCAAATTAATTCACATGCAGCGGAAGATGAAAATAATAATAAAAGTCAAGTAGAAAATAACATGCATATGGGTCCTATGGATCCAACCGAGTGATGATGCACAACTACCTGCTGAAGTATCTGCGTCTGAACTCCGGGTCGAAGGTAAAGGTGAGACAGCACGCTAACTAAAGTCTGAAAAAGCAACGGTGGCGATTATGTGAGTCGCCTACTCAGTGAACATTAAAAGTCTAAGTATACATGAAAGTGAAGTCATGCTCGTAGGGTGAGTAGTTCACGAGCACAAGTACAGCATACAAGCAATATTAGAATCATACACCAACACATAAACACCTTATTGTCATTGTCCATATTGTTTAAATTCAATGTATTTTATTATTATTATTAATATTATTATTATGGTGAGGCACCCACCATATTCAGGTATTGTTACATCACATCCCTCAGCCCACACCTTTTCAAGCATAAAATACATCACGTCCCGAGCTCGAATCCCTAGTGCTGCAGCATGGTAAAGGATTAAACCTTGAAAAGGTGTGGGCTGAGGGATGTGATGTAACAATACCTGAATATGGTGGGTCCCTCAGGGAGAGGGCCTTCACACTCAGACAGAGATCCGAGATTCACATCGCGGTTTTGGAAGAGTCTGCAAGCAGCTTTGGGAACGAAGTTGAGTTTCAGTACCGCATTTCATCCTCAGACAGACGGACAGTTAGAGAGGACTATTCAGACACTGGAAGACATGTTAAGGGCTTGTGCTCTTAATTTTAGTGGGAGTTGGGATCAGTATTTGCCTTTAGCGGAGTTTTCCTACAACAACAATTTTCATTCCAGTATCGGGATGCCACCGTTTGAAGCTCTTTATGGAAGGAAATGCCGAAGTCCAGTTTGTTGGGATGAAGAAGGTATCCGTTTGATTGTGGGTCCAGATTTGGTTAAGGAGATAGTTGATAAGATTCAGACAGTTAAGCAGAGTATGAGAGCAGCTCAGGACCGACAGAAGAATTATGCTGATAAACATCGTCGTGAGATGGAGTACCAGGTGGGAGAAAGAGTTTTCCTCCGAGTTGCGACTTGGAAGGGTGTTATCAGATTAGGGAAAAGAGGGAAGCTGAGTCCCAGGTACATCGGGCCGTATGAGATCGTGGAAAGGGTTGGACCCTTGGCGTACAGATTGTCTTTACCAGAGGAGTTGTCACGGATTCATGATGTGTTCCATGTCTCTATGTTGAGGAGGTACAGATCAGATCCGAGTCACGTGGTTAATACAGCAGATGTTGAGGTATCAGAGGATCTTACGTATACAGAGTTGCCATAACAGATTCTTGCCCGAGAGGTCAGACAGTTGAGAAACCGAGTCATTACGATGGTAAAGGTTAAGTGGAGCAAGCACTCTGCGAACGAGTCTACGTGGGAAGTTGAGGAGCACATGCGTTCTCAGTATCCGTACCTGTTTCCAGCATCAGAGTGAATTTCGGGGACGAAATTCTTTTAAGGTGGGTAGGCTGTAACAGCCCGGGTAATTTTCGCAGTTTTACCGGTACTGTAAAAAGTTTTTACACAGTTATTTACCATTAAAATTAATTTTGGGTAATTAATTTACGGTAACTTGTACATCGGATTCTGAAACCGAGCCCTGTCCCATGTTCGGGATTTTTCTGCGGATTTTTCGGACCAAAGTTGGAATTTTTTGGGTCCAGGAATCTTCAGAAAAGTCAGGTTTATCCTCGAGTTATTGGACCAGAAATAAAGTCAATGGGGTATATTAGTTATTTTTTGGTCCGGACAGAACCCGCCTCACATGCTGCACAGTATTAAGGCTGCCGCCGCCATCTACTGTGAAGCCTGTGAGCAGAATGTGCCTTACCAGTGTTTTGCTCGTGCTTTACCAGTCTTGCATGCCTTACCTGTGCCTTCATCTGCCTCCCCAGTGCATGCCATCATCTACATCAATTCCTCTGCAAACCACCTGCCAGTAGCCACCCTTCACTGCAAACTACTTGAGCAAGCCGAAAAAAAATAATAAAACAACACACACAACACCACACGCCACTGTTTCACTCCTCTCCCCTCTCTTTTCTTTTCTTTTCTTTTCTTTTTTTTTTCCTTTCCTCTCCTTCACACCGTGAACCACCCAAGACAACACCACCGACCACCACCCACATCACCTCACGTACCACCTGCAACCGCCACCACCGCGCGCAGTACCCCCACCATCTTCCTCCTCCCTACTCTCCTCCCTTGCTCCTCGACGCTGCAGCTCGAAGCCGTCGCCATCGCTCTGTTCGCCGCCACCAGAAGTCGCAGACGCCACCCCTACGACAGCAGCTGCCGCCGTCAAGTCGCCGCCTCCCTCGGCGCGTCCTCCTTTCCGCTCGCCGTCGAAATGCCTCGCCTACCTCACCGCTCCGCCTCGACGTCACCTTGCTTAGGTGAGTTGCAGATGGGGTTGAAGACAACCCCTTCGGTCGGGTGGGTCGAGTTTGACCCAATGCCTCAACCGGGTCGTGGGTTGGGCTGGTGTATTTTGGATTGTGTTGTGGGCTGGAGCCTGGGTTGAGCTAGCGGGCTGGGCTGTTGGGTCAGGTTCCAGGCCTGCGTGTGGGCCTGTGCCTGGGCTCCTAGATGGAGCCTGGGTTAGGCACTATGCATGGTCTGGGCTAGTATTATTTGGCCCAGTCCGAAATTAAAAAAAAAAAAAGAATAAGAATAAATTTGGAAAAAAATATAATTTTGGAAAAAGAAATTTTGGGAAAACAAATATAAATCTGGAAAATAATTCTGAGAAATAATAATTACTTGGTATTTTATGGAATAATAATAATAAATATAATTCTGGGAATAACTTGGAAAATAAAAATAACTTGTGTTTTGGAAAAAAAATATATATACGGTATATAATATGGAGAAATAATTATCTTGAGAAAGTAAATAATTGGAAAGGGTATTATCGAAGTATTATGCCGGAGTAATATCCGGGTATAAGTATGGTATTATTTTGACACTTGGTTAATAAATGGTGAATTATGATGATAATGGAAATAACCCGAAGCAATACCGAGTCGGTTCAGTATTTTAATTTTACGGCATACAGTATTAGCATGGCATCTGCATAACATCTTATATGTGCATATTATTTGTTTGATATAGGAGTTGATAACGAGCAGTTACCTGTGGAACCGGACTTGGAGTCTGTTGGGCATTTCCAAAATTGATAATCGGCTAAGGTGAGGATGGATAACCCTTGATATATGCCTGTAGTACTGTGTGTGTTTTGTTGTTTGATTGAACTGCTGAGATGATAATTGTTAGTTATTTGATTGCTATGGTTATTGTTGTTGCTGTTGTTGTACTGTGTTGTTGGTCTTGTGGATATTGTGAGTAATTGTTGAACTGTTAATTGTGAATAATTGGTGTTATGAGATTGTTGATTGGTAGGGTCTATGGAATAACTTGAGATAATAGGAAGTTGGATAATTGAGGATAGAGTATTGGAATTGGAATTGAATTTGAGATGATGATTTAATTGTCACGTGGAAAGTAGTGGTACGACTAGATGGTTAGAGGCTAGTTCTATGGTGTCATGGCCGGTTTGGTTTGGTTATTGGGGATGTTGATCCCGGATGATTTGGATATTGGGATGTTGATCCCGGATTGGTTTGTTATTGGGATGTTGATCCCGGATTGTGTTTTGGCCTGGCATCCGAAATTAGTTAATAACCAGGTACGACCCTAGCTTGTCCAGTGACAGGGGCCAGGAAGATAAAATTGGTAATAATAATAACTATTCTTTTGGTCTTGGCTCAATCGTGATTTGGTAGAATCCTTGAGTTGTCTTTTGCTGTATTTTCTTTGAAAGTATTATGGTTGCCTGTATATCTCTGTTTATCCATGGTCGGTGAGCACTTCGGACTCACCCCTCGCGTGCGGGGTTTCATCCCGTAGGTTAAGTTGTTTCGTAGTTCAGGTACGACGTTCGATGGCTGCTGCTTTCTTCTCCACCTGACTCCGGAGCCATACCTCCGCTGCATGTGCATATAAGACTTTCGCTGTTGTGTAATATATGTTGCTGTGTTGCTGCTTTCCTATTTTGCTTATGATGTTGTTTGTACTGGATTATGTTGCTGCTGTTGAGCTAGTGTGTGTGGTTTGAATAATGGTCCCCGAGTATGGGTGACGGATGTTGTCTTGGTACTGCTGTTGTATTTGAATTTACTGTGTAGTGTTTTACTGCGATGTACTGCCTGTTCTATCAATAAGAATAGTTTCGGCACGTGTTTATTGTATCTGGTAAATACGGGTCGAGGCGCTTCACCTTTTTATATTTTATATAATTTTTTGGTTAAAAACTTTTTCTTATCCTTACACTTTATCGATTTCGCATTTGTTGTCCCTCTTCGTTTAATTTCACTCATGGTGTCCCTGAACTTACAATTTACCGGGACACCTTGTCCATTTTACCTGCTATTATAGGTTAATTGTTGTGGTGCTGACATATGTCGCGCGGGCCCACAGGCTGCCTTTCTTTTAATCTTTCTTCCATTTTTCATTTTAATTTTCCTAATTTAATTTTTAAAATCTTTTTTGAATTAGAATAAATCAATTCTAAAATAAAAAAAGTAATTAAATGATAATGTCATGTTGAATCTTTATTTTCCTCTATTTTATTTAAAAATTTAAAAATCTTTTTTTCACTAAGTAAATCGTTTGTTTTTTTCCAGTAAAAAAAATTACAATTTAATCAAAAATATGATAATTCTATGAGACTAAATTATCTTTTAAAACGTAAATACTTTTGAAAACCAGGTCATAGATCCCGTGGAAGTCATAGATCCCACCACCACCCCACTTCCTCCCGATCCTTGGTCAAAACCAAATCAGCACCACCCCCACTCTTCTGCTGTCCACAACGTCGCTGGTCCCCCTTCCGCCATCGTCCTCCTCGCGTCGTTGCTAAAAGCGTCAGCCTCCGATATGCTCCTCCCTTCGCCGCCCCTGCTCCTCCCTTCGCCGTTGATGCAAAAACCCACAACCATGGCAAAAATCCCTCCTCCCTTCTTCTTTGGTGCGTGAAACCACCACCATATCTAAAATCCAACCCACGCGCAAGCCCATCAACAAGAACAAAACAACACAATTAACAATTAATTCCTTGCGATCTCGGCGACGAAATTGAGGTGGAGCGAAGAGCACAGTAGCAGTGGTGGCTTTGGCTCCGGCTTCTTCCTCTCCTTCCCACATGATGTGAGCGCGGTGTACCAGTTGCAACCTGTCAGACTTGGCACAAATCCAACATCGTCCGGCCTTCCTGGGCAACAGATCTTTGCCTCTAAGTACCCCCAAGATCTTGCTCTACCGGTTGCACGTGGTGGCCACAATAGCTTGCTTGACGGTGACTCCCACTCCAACAGGACTCATGCATACCGGCGGTCTCCAGTCGTTCTCCGGCATTCACTAAAATCAGCTGTTTCCCGTGGGTTGAGGGTTTTCCTTTCTCATTGTTGATGCTTGATTCTTGGCTGGATTTACTTGATTTGTCGTTTTTGTGAATGATTATGTGCCCCTTGAGTTATCAATAATTTGTTCTTTCGTCTTGGTTGTGTGCGTTGTTGCTCCGAGGGAGCATTGTTGTATTGTTTTTTGGATTTGGTGTGGAGGAAGAAACGAGCAAAATTGAGGCCAACGATGAGTGGCAGACGTAACCGGAGAGACACCGGAGGGGAGGATAGTTTTGAGGGGGAGTTGCAGGAAGATGTCGAGAGCATGAGTCGATGAGTTTAGCCATGGGTTGGGGTGTGTTTTCTGTTAATTTATTTTTTATTCATTAATTAATGATATAAAAGAGTTTCTAAAAATGAATTCGGTAAATTGGGTAGCAATTTATTCAATTCAAATAAAATTTTTAGAAATTGATTTTGGAAAAAAGAAAATAACCAAAAGAAAAAAAATGGGAATGGCATGGGCCCCACAGGACACGTGTCAATTCCACAACAACTAACCTGCTATAGGGTGTAAAATAGACAGGGTGACCCAGTAGATTGTAAGTTCAGGGACATAATAAGTGAAATTGAGCGAAGAGGGACAACAAGTGCGAAATTGACAAAGTGAGAGGACAGAAAAAAAAACTTTTTTACCATAATTCTTTTTCATAATAAAATAGCGAAATAAATTTTATTTTTATAAATATAAATTATTTTCCTCATATTTATTTTTCCTTTTACTATGATATAAATATTTTATTTTTCTTAAAAAATAATAATTATTTGTTGGTTGCCCTTTTTTATAATTTTTCTAAAAATGAAAATGGAAAAAAAATGGAACGGTAATGATCTTGCCACGTGTCGATCATCCGTATGTTCCGTTAAGTCAACTAACACAAATATAAAAACCCTAACAGAATGGGTAAAATGCGAACTTACAAAATTTAGGGGGTCAAAAACCATTTTTTTTCAAGGGAGTGATCCTAGTTTGACCGAAAATACATGGGATAAAATGTAATGAAGCCCTAAAAAAGGATTGTTTGCTAATAGTAATTATAGCTCCAACTGAAAAAGAAAAAGAAAAAAAAGAAAAAAAAGAAAAAAGGGAATCCGATAAGAAGAAGGAAAGACTATAAAAAAGTTAAAAAGAAAGGGAATGCGATGGGAAAAAGGAAAGGTTTCAAAAGTTGGTTCTTTTGATTAGTATATATATACAAACAATAAGGAGGTATTACCATAGTAATATCCAAATATTGCAAACTGAAAGAATTAGGATACAATAATGGCTTATGATCTAAGCATGGGGGAGTCACACTGGAGAATAACGGACTAAGAGATTTAACTCTATAACAGCCCGAGTAAAAATTTACATTTTACCGGGACTGTAAAAACGCTTTTTACAGTAATTTACCATGTAAAATAATCTTGGGTAATTATTTCAGGGAAAATTATGCATCGGATTCCGAAACCGAGCTCTGTCCCACACTCGGGATTTTTCTGCGGATTTTACGGACCGAAGTCAGAATTTTTCGGGTCCACAAATCTCGAGGAAAGTCAGGTTTAACCTCGAATGGCCAGAAATAAAGTCAAGGGGGTATAATAGATATTTTCTGGTCCGGACGGGACACGACTGCATAATTGAAAATTATGCAGCCGCCTTCTCCTGTGTGCTCGTGAGCTGCATCCTGTGAAGCTTGTGACCCTGCACGTTTTATTCCTGCTTGTACCATCTCTGCAAACACGCAACCACCCAGTTTTTTTCAGCCTCACCCTGCAAAAAACCTCACTGCCTGCAACCCATCCCCTTGTACCTGCAAAACCACACAACACCAAACACTAAACTAACTAGAAAAAAAAAGAAGAGAAAAGTAAGGAAAAGAAAAGAAAACAGAAAAAGAAAAGAAACGAAAAAAAAAAGAAAAAGGGAAGGGAGCTGCCGCCGCCCGCCACCACTTTCTTCTTTTTCTCTACGACCAGCCGCCTCCACCATTGAGCTGCCGCCTCCAGTGGTGCCTCCACACAACCCGGCCACCATCCAAAGCGACCGAGCCGCCATCGACGTTGCGTCATCCTCTCCACCATCCTACTGCTGTTCGCCGCCGGCGTACTCCACGGGTTCCTTCCCTCCCTCACTACAGATCCACCGACACCAACCCTTCCCCGCGTTCTCCTTCCTCGCCGCCGGCTTCCCTCTCCTGCCGCGTCTCCTCGACACATCGCACCCACCACACGTTGCTCCGTGCTTCTGCCTTGCCGTGTCACGTCCGCAACCGCGCGGCCGCCTCCTGCTCAAGGTGAGCAACCCGGGTGAGGAAGACGACCCGCCACACGCACCGGGTTACGACCTCGGGTCGGGTTGACCCGCGTGTGGATGGGTTGGGGATGTTGGGATTGGGCTCTTGATCAGTTGGGCCTGACCACGCGGGCCTGCGCCTGGGCCTCAGCTGGAGGTCTGGGCCGGGTGCTGTGCAGGCCTGGTTGGCACTATTCACGGGCCCAGTCCAGTAAAAAAAAAGAGAAAAAGGGAAAATAAATTCTGGATGGAAGGAAAAATAAAAATAAAAATAAAATAAATAATTATATTGGTATATTGGAATAATTTGGAAAATATATGGATATTAAATGGAAAATAATTACTTTGGAATATATATATGGTAAATAATAATAATTTTGGAAAGTACATACTCAAAGAAAACAGAAAAAAATGGAAAGGGTATTATCAAAGTAAATACGTACCGGAATAATAACCGGATATAATTATGGTAAAATATTTCTGGCCTATGTAATTAAATGGTGAATTATGACGATAATGGGAATAACCCGGGGAATTACCGAGTAGGTCCAGTAATTATTTTTACGGCTTACAGTAATAGTCGAGCATTTGCATATCATTTTATATGTGCATAAATTGTAGTTTGATATAGGAATTGATAACGAGCAGTACCCTGAGGAGCCTGAGCCGGAACACTTCGAGGACTATCAGGAATAGAAAATCGGCTAAGGTGAGGATAAGTAAATGTTTATATACTGCCCGTAGTACCAAGTTGCTATCTGTTTATTGTTGTGTTATATGCTTGAATAATTCTTTGTGGCTGTGAATAGTTGTTGTGAGATGAATTTAATTGGAATTTATTGCTGTTAATGTTGTTGAATTGATGCTACTGGTGATGTTATTGGTAATAGTAGGAATGTTGGTATTAATAGGTTATTACTGTGGTTGTTGACTGTGAAAATTGTGAGAGTAGAGTACCGAGGGTACTAGTTG
>JAKUCV010000250.1:35331-68562 GCA_028386065.3 Turnera subulata | reverse complement strand
ATGCAAGATTCCAAGAAGGGTTTCTTGCCCATGTCACATGGCATATCTCTCTCAAAGAGTCAATGTCCTAGTGCGACTAGGGAGAGAGAGCTGATGAGTAAGATCCCTTGTGCTTCGGCAATAGGATCTATCATGTATGCCATATTATGTACTCGACCGAATGTCACTTATGCTCTGATTGTCACGAGCAGATGCCAATTTGATCCCGGTGAAAGTCACTGGACAGCAGTTATATATATCCTTAAGTATTTGAGAAGCACTAAGGATGCATTCCTGGTTTACGGAAGCGTTGTTAGGCTTGTTGTAAAGTGTTACAAAGATGCTTGCTTCCAAACAGACAGGGATGATTTTATATCGCAATAAGTTTATGTGTTTTTCTTGGATGTGGCGCTGTTTGCTGGAAGAGTTCCAGGCAAGAAACAGTTGCCGACTCTACAACTGTGGCTGTACAAAGTTCCGTTTGAGAACTTTGTATCAGATCTATTGTCTAATCTTCTCACGCAGCGGAAGCATGATGGTCATGCTAGATCCACATGTATGAGATATATGGATGATTGGCTTTAGTGCAAGTGGGAGATTGTTAGTATAATATGCCCAAAAGCCAATCATGGATGATTATTTGTAGTCATGTATACGCCTTAAGGTTATTCCAATAAGTATCGTTTATGAGATAAACGCTTGCACATACTTATAACCCTAGAATATTTCATATTCTTGAATGTCCCTAGTCGATTATTATTACAGATGGGTTGTAATAATAAATTAAGACTAGCGTATGTTGAGAATTGCATATGTGATATAAATTCTACATACGGGTACAAGTTGGAGAACTTGTGGACTGGACCGACCCACATAAAAACCCTACATGGAACGTTATATGTATGTCATTAGTGGTTCTTATAGATGTAATTGTCCTCCGACCTGAGATCGTCAAGGTATCCAACATATGAATCATGTACTTTGATATTATTCCTAGTCATCCGTAACTGGGTGGACATAAGGGTAATCATTGGGTATATGCCGAGTATGTAGTGGGTTTTGATTGATCAAGAGGGGATTCGTCCGACCCATATAACGGGTATATTATCGTATGGTTTCTTGATAGAGTTGAACTGTTAAATGCATGGCCATGCTCGGATTAGGTGATATGGTGATATCACGGGTATCCGTTTTATACAGTTAACTCGGGGATCAAGAAACATAGATTAAACATATACGAGATTGACATATTCCATGTCTCGTGTTTGATCTAGATAATTGGACGAAGGGACGATGACATGTTCCGAGGCATAGAGAATCAGTACTGATCTTGTCGTTCGGGTAGCAATGATGTGTTGCTAGACGCCGCTCTTTGCTTATAATTGTAAAATGAGAATTTTACAATTATTGCCGGACGTTACAAGTGCCTACAGGGTCACACACATAGAACCGTTGATTCGAGCAGTTGGTTGAACCGTGGTTGGACCATGGTTGGACCGGGTGTGGTTGGACCATGGTTCAACCAGGTCGTTTTTGGGTTGGGTGGTTCACTTATTGGCAGAATAATTGAGCCCCCTTAGTGCTTAGTGTTTGATTGTGCATTAGCGGAAAGCTTGTTAGTGAATGTCACTTTCAATGGGGCCAAATGTTGGCCATTACCACTAATGCATTATCATTAGCGGTTGAGTAGGATTAGAATAAGAGTGATCAGATTTTTGCTGCTCCCTCACTCCTTCACCACGTTTCAGAGCTCCCCAAAAACACACCTCTCTTCTTTCTTCTTCCTTTCTTCTTCCTTTGTGAAAGTTAGAAGAAAAAACACACACATAAAAGGCTTTCGGTTACTTGTTGCTAGCACATCAGTCCGGGAGTGCTCGTTCTTGGTTTCGTGTGACGATTCCGGGAAGATCACGGTTCGTGTGGATACCGTAGAGGGGCGAGGCTTTTGTCTGGCTCTAGCTGATTCGGCTCTACAGTTGGGTGAAAGACCTCAACCGAACAAGGTATGTAAAAAATTGTTATTCGGTTTTGTAGCTTCACATGTGGTTCTAGGCTTGTTTCCGGTCTTTCCGCTGGATGTTTTGCTTGCTCTTGAGTGTCAATAGCATATCCGAAAACTTACGACCTAATACATTGTAAGAAAGGAGCAATAGAATTAGAGAGTTGGGATAGCAGAGGTTCCAGTTTCATGGTTAGCACTTAGCAGAAAATAATGACCCTATAAGCAAACTCAATTTGTTCAAGAAATTTGTACAAGACATTTCAATGTACCTTAATTGTGTTGTCATGCAGGGCTTTGTACTCTGCATTTGATATACCCTCGAGTATTTCCTTAAGATTATCCACACCATTCCCCTCGAGTATCATAGAGAACTTGCTCCACTGAAGAACATTATTAAAAGGCCTCTTAGTGATCGGCCATGATAACTGCAGGAAGGTACACAAAGCTTCTTAGATAAAGAAATGAAACAAAAAATGTCCCGGCAATAAAGCTGGTGATTTTTATGCTCATGCATAACAAATAGAACAGCATTGCAAAGAATCAACAGCGGCCAATTTATCAGACTTATATTTCCAAGAGAAAGTTAGTCCTCCACTTGCATTCTTAAAGAAGTACCCTTCACTTGCATAGTTCCCTGTGATCATATGAAAACCCACATCCTCGCCTTCTGGATACACAAAACGCCTTGAAGATGTTCTCCATATCCCTCTTGAAAGAACTCAGGGGAGCGAAAGATTTCATTAAGAACATCAGAACCTTGGAGTGGAGCCACCTTTGCATGCGAACATATCAAGAGCACACAACCTTTGATTATCATCCAAAAAATGGAAACAACTAAAATGAGAGAAAGAACAAGAAATAGAGGAGGGCGCACCCAAAGAGAATAAGAGGGATAGTGAAAGTCATGAACAATAGCACAAAAGACTGTAAAAGATAAGAGAGCACGGCGGGTATGTGTTGGCTTGAGTTGAAAAATTTACAAAATCCAATAAATTAAAAATGAAGGTTAAATTGTAAATTTCAATTCAGATAAGGATGATAAAAGACTATGCATTATTCGTTGACAATATCAAAACTATATTGATAGTCCGTTAACAAAGCGTGGGTATTCTCGGCTAGTTTTAAGGCTAACCGGCATATCCATGAACTACAAAAGCGTTTTCTCCATGTTCCCAGACCATAAAAAATTTCTACCCAAAAAAAAGAAATCATACTAGATGTCTATAATCAAGTTTCGAGAATATGTCTATGATCAAATTGATCAAGCACTTGAAAAAAGTACCAAGCCTTCCTTTTGTTGCGGTTTGATGACAGACATCCTCACCTTTATTACCCTTGATGTGTTGGTTAGATTGTGGGTCAATGGGTCATCCCAATCTGTGGTGATTCGCCTTCTCGAGCTATAATTCCCCTGTTGATCCTGATGCCTACTCCCTTCGTTTTTTCCTCTTCAATGAAAACCAACCTTGGGTTATATTTTGTACAGGTTCCTCCCCTCAAAGAATCGGATATTGCTCCAGTAATCCTCCTATATGCGGAAAAATTCATGCATAAGTATGCGGTAATGGAGAAACAAAACTTGAAGGTGTTTGTGTACCCGGATGAAGAAGAAGACGAGCATCAGGATTATTGTCACCAGTCACTGGAGTTCAATGGGATGCAACTCAACGACAATTCTACAAGAATATTAGAGAGTCTCAATTCATTACTGAAGATCCCAGAAAGGCTCACATGTTCTTTATTCCAATTAGGTGTCACAACAAATGCGGAGACAAGGTATACATGCAGGCTACTCTTACCAATAATTACGATATCCTATTTCAAAGGAATTATTTCTTTTATGTATCTACATTTGATATTTGCAAACAAACTTGTGATTCTGCTGCAGAGTATTCCCCATTTCAGTAACGCGACTGTCCTGGCTTCAGTCAAGAACGTGCTTAGCAATTACCCTTACTGGCTCCCTAATTCTGGTGGCTTCAATCACTTTTGGATGACTTGCGATGGCTATGATGGAAATAGTATGGATGCGTTTTATGAATATAGCCCTTGGATGTTTTCCTCACTCCGAGTTGTTTCTTGGCCGAGCATGGATGGTGAATATGAATATTCTCCACTTCTCGTTTTCCTTCCACCCGTGATGGGGCTTCCATTCGGAAGTCCACCCACTGCATATCACAATAAAAGAAGGTACGGACTTACTTCCCTCTTTGTCACAAAATCAATCGTGAATCCTGTTAGGTCAATGATGCATCGATCATCAATTCATCCATTGGCACAAATCATTAACTGGGTCGTAATTTCTTGCATGATGCAGAGTTTCTTTACAGGGGCGTCTCCGCCTTCTCTTGGCAAGAGATGCAAAAATGAACATGAGCAGCGACCGTGAAATGTTGGCTTACGTAGAGAAGCTCTATACTTCTAAGTTTTGTCTGTGTCGTGGACTTGCACTTTCCGGTCCAGCATGTGCAGAAGCAATCCAATATGGATGTGTTCCGGGTAGAAGAGGATTACCCTTCGGCTCTTGTATTTTATTTTTATTTCTTGAGCATAACCCTTCGGTTCTTGTATGTTATGATATGCAGTTATATTGTATTCTAAGGGTGATCTGCCGCTTAGTGAAACCTTGCGGTGGGGACGATTTGCTGTTTTCTTCGACGTTAAATATAGACTTACTCTTCGTATCTTGCTTAAGCGCATATCACACCCGGAATACAAATTCCTGCACCGCAACTTAATCAAGGTACCTAGTATCAAAAAAAAAAAAAAAAACTTAATCAAGGTGAACTAGCTAGACTGCATGTGTTTACAAACCACATAATTAAGTACTTCCAGAAAAATTCATCGTGGAAAATCATCTCCTCCTGCGAAACTTACTTGTTATTGTTCAGTATTATCACTTTTGCTAGGTTGATGATGAATTATTATGCTTTTTTACAATGGGTTTAATTGACTTTCTATGAATCAGGGTTCAGAAGCACCTACATTGGAATTCACCTCCAGTCAGACTTGGCGCATTTCATATGGCGATGTATGAATTATGGGCCTGGACCCAATTCTGACATTGATGGGCCAAAATCACTGAGACGAGAGCCACATCATCAAAAGAGCTCTGCTTTTCCTTGGCTTGTTTCCTGTTTGGGAACTTTTGGAGCTTGAGACGAAAGCACTTTTAATGATTGCTTGGTTAAGAGAAATTTTATGGTGGGACTCCTCAAGTTTCATTAGTTGTAGATCTGATTTTAAATTTGATTATACTAAGAATAATTAAATCATTTAAGTATGTAAATTGAATGTGCAGATTTATTTCCTAATAATACAAGATAAATTAGGAAAAAGATATAGATCCAAAGAGGGAAAAAGGGAACCTATAAGGTAAATTTGACAAATCAATAAACCTTAAAATAGAAATAATGAACACTCAAATATATTTTGTTACCATAAACAGGAGTCTACAACTAATGAAACTTGGGGAGTCCCCAATAATAAAATTTTCCGCTTGGTTAAGAGTTCTTCCAACGAGATGCTGCATCGCATAAAAAAAGGACAGATAAAAAATAATTCACTAACATTCAATACTTGCATCAAAAAGTATAAACAAAACTAGTTCACATCGCTCAAGACTCCTTTTATAGCCTAAAGTGGTGGGTGTACAAATGGCTTCTTTGCCTTTCTTCCTTCTTTTGAAGATGTTTTGTTTTTTGACTTCACCCACACTGTTTTGACTTCAACGGTAACTCAAAAACTTACACCATCCATCCAGAGTTCACTCCTCACTCTTGTTTAAGCATTCAGAGTTCACTCCTTCACACTCTTGTTTAAGCCAAGGTTCTTAAATAAAGCCAAAAGAAAGAAAGAAAAACACTTACACGTGAGAGTAAAAGAAGAATAAGGATTCCAATGAGAAGTCCATTGAGGAGGCTTGGAGATTCAAGTGGTGAAGGAAGACCTTTGAGGAGGACTGGCTCCAGTTCAAATGGGCACGGGCACCGTTAAAGTTCAGGTTCCGGTTCAGCACCGTCCAGGATGGCTAGATTATTCTGTAACCCGCTTTCATGCTTAGGCAGCGGAAGAAATAGTCATACCACTTCCCATCCTCAGCCGCCACTCCATGTTCCTTCTCTCTAAAAGGAACAAAAACAACACCATAACCATCCTCCTCAAGATGATCATCCACTAATTGCACTTCAACAATCGCGTTCAGCTCCAACAACACCATAACCATCCTCCTCAAGATGATCATCCACTAATTGCACTTCAACAATCGCGTTCAGCTCCAACAACACAAAGGATGCAGAGGAGTCTTGCCTATCGAGCTAGAATGCCAACTCCAAATTTTTATAGGCGTGCAAGTTCAGCCCAAAATCAGGGCCCAATTCAAGGAGTCCAACAAACCAGGGATTCCCTCCTACTTGCAATCCCTAACGTCCCACTTCCCATCCCTAACAGCCTCCCACTTCCCATCCCTAATGGCTTGTCTGTGCCGACTCCAAGTAGTTTTGCAATTGCAAGGGTAGCCTTACAAATCACGATAGCTGGTGGTGCCACGGAAGGTGTAGAAGACCCAATTGGTGTGGAAGAAGTCGATCTAATCACCCACAGTAAGTGATTTGCTTATAGTTTTATTTTTGTGATTTTGATTCCATTTGTTGAACTTTGATCAATCTTATTATGTAACACTGATAAAGGAATTATTATAAACTGGAGAAAGAGTTTATGAAAACACATATAATTGCAGTGGCTATCAGGGTATATTTATATTGATGTATGCAATACATGTTTACGACTGTATAGTCTGCTTAGGATCAAAATCCTTGTATGCTAACAATTGAGAATATGTCTGACCCTTTTTTACACACTTATTTATAAACTATGTAGTAGGAATATATGATTGGTTAGGACTGTGTAGTCAAAGTCCTTGTATGCTAACAATTGGGAATCTGTCCGACTCTTGAAGATATGCACTAGGAATACATGTGTAGTCTGCTTAGGAACAAAATCCTTGTATGCTAACAATTTGGAATGTGTTTGATTCTTCTTACACTTATTTATATATATTTTTTTTCCTCTAATATCCAGGGGCACTTTTAGTTTAGGAAAAGCAAAAATGTTCAATCAAGACGAATATTGAAGGAGTTTTAGCTAAACTTAAGGCAGTCAACGACCTTAAGGTGAGTATAATGCAAAATCTTATCAATTTTGTGCATATCATTGGGGTAGTTAATGTCATAATGATGACAGGAGCTAAACAAAATATAGATTGTAACTTGATGCCTATAATTTTTGGAGTCTTTTTCTTCAATGCTTTTTTGCTTATGCCACGATTTTACAATGCCTTCATGTGAAAGTGCAAAATTCAAGTTAGTGTGGCAGTTATAGCTAGTGACTGTAATGATCTTGTTGCTACCAAAGGAGCTATTGTGAGCAATTTGACTAAGTCTAAGTCTAGGGCCCTAACTTCGGATGCCAATAGAACTGTGCAAGGTCGAATTGCAAATTTGGAGGCTATGTGTGCTCCTTTGCAAGGATTTGACGGTTCTAACATAGTAGGTTGGTATGCCAAGAACCTAACATTTATTGGGGGTGTAGGATTGCTTTATAGTGTTGCTTTGCCCATACTAATGTATGGGATAGTATGTGGCGGGTATAAAAATGCTAATGCTCTTTCTCCTTCTCCTTTGTGATTTTGGATTCTGGAAACTTGTTTGTATTTGGAACAGTGTATGTTGTTCATTCGGAGATGTTGTGTTTTGTATTTGGAACTCTGGCTGTTCATGTACCCCAAAATCAGGGCCCAAGTCAGGGAGTCCAACAAACCAGGGATCCCCTCCCACTTCCAATCCCTAACCTCCCACTTCTCATCCCTAACCTCCCACTTCTCATCCCTAATGGCTTGTCTGTACCGACTCCAAGTAGTTTTGCAATTGCAAGGGCAGCCTTACAATTCACGATAGGTGGTGCCACGGAAGGTGTAGAAGACCCAACTGGTGTGGAAGAAGTCGATCTAATCGCCCACAGTAAGTGATTTGCTTGCAGTTTTATTTTTGTGATTTTGATTCCATCTGTTGAACTTTGATCAATCCTATTATGCAACACTGATAAATAAATTATTATAAACTAGAAAAAGAGTTTATAAAAGCACATATAATTGCAGTGCCTATTAGGGTATATTTATATTGATGTATGTAGTATATGTTTATGACTGTGTAGTCTTCTTAGGATCAAAATCCTTGTATGCTAACAATTAAGAATGTGTCTGACCCTTCTTTACACACTTATTTATAAACTATGTAGTAGGAACATATGATTGGTTAGGACTCTGTTGTCAAAGTCCTTGTATGCTAACAATTCAAAGTCCTTGTATGCTAACAATTGGGAATGTGTCCGACTCTTGAAGATATGTACTAGGAATGCATGTGTAGTCTGCTTAGGATCAAAGTCTTTGTATGCTAACAATTTGGAATGTGTCTATTCTTCTTACACTTATTTATATATATATTTTTTTCTCTAATATCTACGGGCACTTTTAGTTTGGGAAAAGCAAAAATCTTCATTCAAGACGAATATTGAAGGAGTTTTAGCTAAGCTTAAGGGAGTCAGCGACCTTAAAGTGAGTATAATGCAAAATCTTACCAATTTTGTGCATATCATTGGGGTAGTTAATGTCACAATGACGGTAGGAGCTAAACAAAATATAGATTCTAACTTGATGCCTATAGTTTTTGGAGTCTTTTTCTTCAATGCTTTTTTGCTTATGCCACGATTTTACACTGCCTTCATGTGAAAGTGTGAAATTCAAGTTAGTGTGGCAGCTAGTGATTGTAATGATCTTATTGCTACCAAAGGGGCTATTTTGAGCAATTTGACTAAGTCTAAGTCTAAGGCCCTAACTTCGGATGCCAATAGAATTGTGCAAGGTCGAATTGCAAATTTGGAGACTGTGTGCTCCTTATGGGATAGTATGTGGCGGGTATAAAAATGCTAATGCTCCTTCTCCTTCTCCTTTGTGATTTTGGATTCTGGAAACTTATTTGTATTTGGAATAGTTTATGTTGTTCATTCAGAGATGTTGTTTGTGTATTTGGAACTCTGGCTGTTCATGCACTCTTTTGATGTAATTCGTAGATGATGATGTAATTTGTAATTCGGATTTAGTTCTTTTAATGCTATGCCATTATCTCTAGTAATAAGACGTTATTTTTTTTAAAAAAAAATAAATGCTAAATTGATAAGTTTAGAAAATATTACCCCTTCCACCCATTTCTGGTGAGAAATTGGGGTAAAGAGATATTAGGTTCCATCGGAAACCTCCGACTGATACTTTAGATCCAATGTTGTCCCTCTAAACTAGAAACATTTTTCCACCCTCGCACGAATATTTTGTTTGATGAGTATCTGTTGGAAGTGAATGGAACAAATTATGTACAATTTGGTATCAATATAATGCGTACCTATTGAAATACATCCAATTTGGTATCAATATAGTACATCTTGCAACTTTATTTATAATTTTGGAGTTTAATTTTAAGAATTATCATTAATCAAATTAATGTATAACTCCCATAAAAAAATCCAAAAATATGCATGAGAAAAACAAAGTTGTTGTAGTTTCCTCACATTTATTTTACATTTATTTTCTCGCTTGATCCGTTGATGGTATGGGAAGAAAAAGAAAAAACTATCAAGCTTTCCTGAAAACAATCATCATCAACAGATCAATCCATTCCCAAGTAAACATGAATTTTCAAATGTACTAGAATCGTATGAGCCCAACCCTAACGTGTCATTAAAAAATTAGCACATTAGTATTTTTTATATAAAAAAAAGAAAAATAAAAAAACATCTCCAAAATTCAATATATACAAAAAATGAAAAAATAATAAAATATGATTAGTCTGCCTACACGCCAAGTAGGTTGTTTAAGGCCAAAGACAAAGATATAATTTTGCCATCATCCCATACTATTTGCTTAATTTGAAGATATAATTTGATTTAGCAAAACAATAAGAAACATATAATAATTTGATTTAGCCCGTTAAATCAAGAACTTGTCCCACAAGCCAGTGTTCCTATCTTGGGGCCCAAAACCACAACAGAATTTCGAATTAACCAGAGAACCTCCCCGATACGATTCCGATAAACAGTTCCCCAAGTACCGGCTACCTTCCATAATATATTTCTTTTTTAATAAAAAAAATATAATTGGGTAATAATCACGGTGCGCAGTTTAAACCTCACAACACCCACCGCTCATCTTAGCGTGTAGCCCCCCATCCATCCCTCCTCCCACCAAAACAGCTCAACACACACTTCTCACACCGCTGACACTCTCTCCAAATCGAAAAAAAAAAAAAAATCAGTCACGCAAAAAGAAAAAAAAAAGATTAAAAATAAAAACAAACAACCCATCTCTCTCTCTGTTTCAAAACTCTTTTCAAAACCCTAGGGTTTCGTTTCCCGATCGACTAAAAATCAATGGCAGAGGAGCCAGCGTCTCCATCGCCGTCCACTCAGGCGCCGCCGCCGTCGTCATCTTCGGTGGCGCCGCTGGGGTCTTCAGTGATTCCGATAGTCAACAAGCTTCAGGACATCTTCGCACAGCTCGGGAGCCAGTCGACGATCGAGCTGCCGCAGGTGGCGGTGGTCGGTAGCCAGAGCAGCGGCAAATCGAGCGTGCTCGAAGCTCTCGTTGGGCGGGATTTCCTGCCGCGGGGGAACGACATTTGCACGCGCCGCCCGCTGGTGCTGCAGCTCCTCCAGACTAAGCGGAAGCCCGACGGCACCGAGGAGGAGTGGGGAGAGTTCCTCCATGTCCCCGGGAAGCGCTTCTTCGACTTCTCTGAGATCCGGAGAGAGATTCAGGTGTTGTTTTCGTTTGCTTTTGCTCTGCTCTTTTCACTTTTAAGCTTCGTTGAGGATTAAATAGTAATTTTGCTGAATGTGTGGTTCCGTTTGCCTCTTGAAGTGAATACTTCGAGGTTTACCGTTTATCTGCTAGTGGAAGTGCGTGAAATTAAGAAACTGCTTCTGGTTATGAAGTACTTAGTCTACTAATAAAATCTAGTAAGTTATAGATATCTAAGAAATTATCTGGCATTTGTGAGTGCGAAAATGGAGGTCATAAAACTTGGATGCGTCTTTTTGATTTTCAAAAAAAGGAAAAGGACTGGCAATCTGTACTGTGTTGTTTAGTATGAATGGTCGGGTTATTTATTTGTTCAACACTTTTGGATGGCTTTAGAATGAGACTGCTAAGGAAGCTGGGGACAACAAAGGTGTCTCAGACAAGCAAATTCGTTTGAAGATCTTTTCACCAAATGTTCTCGATATCACACTTGTGGATCTGCCGGGCATCACAAAGGTTCCTGTCGGTGACCAGCCTTCTGATATTGAAGCCCGAATTAGGACCATGATCATGTCTTACATAAAGAAGCCGAGCTGTCTCATTCTGGCTGTCACAGCGGCAAATTCAGATTTGGCCAACTCTGATGCTCTTCAGATTGCTGGAAATGCTGATCCCGATGGTAATGTCATCTTCTAATATCGCTTTCCAGGTGCCTCTATTTCATTTGGCTCATTTCTACTATTCTCTTGGCAGGTTATAGAACCATTGGTGTAATCACAAAGGTGAGATTGCAGCTTGAGTATTTTGTTTCTACATGATACAGAATTGTGAAGCTCTCCCAACATTTTCATAAGTTTTGACATGTTTTCTCTTTTTGACTTCAGTTAGATATTATGGACAGAGGTACTGATGCCCGTAATTTGTTGCTCGGGAAAGTTATTCCCCTTCGACTTGGTTATGTTGGTGTTGTTAATCGTAGTCAAGAGGTAATCATGTAGCTTTATTCGAATATTGGTGATTGGTAATTTTTAAATCATTTCATCTAGTTTTACATGTTTAATCAGTGAACGCGAACATCTTCTTTTCAAGTTTTTCTTGCTTGTGTAGCCTCCTTTACTGGCTCGGTGCTGCTGCCTTTTAATGTCATTGTTCTGAGCTGCAATTGCTTTGATTTTTTCGGCATTGTGCTTGTTTTCTTCCCACTAGTTTGGTTTCTTGTTGATCTATTTTGGATATGTTTGTGATTGCTTCTGGATAGCAGAAAGCAATTATAGTTGGGTAATAATGATTGATGATTCTGTCATACTATTTCAATGTTTCTTTTTATGTTTTAGATTTCATGTTTATCCTTAAAAATGCTTTTGTTTAGTACTCTAGCACGATTCTTTTAGGCACATCCTCCGTGGAAAGTAATGAGATGTTTAGTTCAACACTGTGCAATGAAATGTTTTGGCTTGCATCTAGGCAAATGCTGTGCATCTTGCCGACTATAGCTTCTGTACTGAAGTCCGAACTATGTGATTTTGGTCTACTAGTTTCTGTATTCACTTACTCAGTGTTACCTTGGATTCAGGATATCATACTCAATCGTAGTATCAAGGATGCACTTGCAGCTGAGGAGAAGTTCTTCCGAAGCCGTCCCGTATGACTCTTCTGCCTACCCTGTTCTTTTGATTTGGTGAAATAATCTGAATTAATTTTCTTTTTGTAATGTTCTCATAGGTATATAATGGGCTAGCTGATCGCTGTGGTGTTCCCCAGCTGGCAAAAAAGTTGAACCAGGTAACTTTCCTGTACTGTTTTCCTAAAACACTCCTAGAAATGTGATTAGTTATTTCAATTAAGTATGCATTCACATCTAGTGCTGAAGTTGATGAAACATTCCTTCTTCCTACCTTTTCTGTGGTTGGTTATCCTTTCCCTGCTTGAGAATATCTCTTAGATTAACCTGTTTGTATACTAATCTGCATCTGAATGGAGCCTTGTCTTGTTGTCTTTTCTTTTTCTAGATTTTAGTGCAGCATATTAAGGCGATCCTTCCGGGGCTGAAGTCACGCATAAGCAGTGCACTGGTTTCTGTTGCAAAGGAACATGCAAGTTATGGAGAAATCACAGAATCAAAGGTTTACACTTCTTCATGTCAGAGTTCGCTTCCTTTCCGATCTGGTTCATATTAGTTTTGTGGACCCATGGCTCCATATCATTGTTCCACTTCTAAAATTGGAGTTTTTTGATACTGTCTTGATAGACTGGATAATAGCTGTGAAAATGAATAATAAAATTTGGGATGTTTTCCGTTTGATGCTTGATGTTCATTCTTGGGTCAATCTGCTGATGTGATTTCTGATTAATTTGTTTGTGTTTTCTGGTCAACCAACTTTTGGAGCAATAGGCTGGTCAGGGAGCTCTTCTCCTCAATATTCTTTCAAAATACTCGGAAGGTAAGTGATGTTCTTTTTGTGATTTGTCTCTTTATATGATCAAGATTGTTAATAATATCAAAAATTTCTGTTGGAGACAGCATTTTCTTCAATGGTGGAGGGAAAAAATGAAGAAATGTCCACATCTGAGCTATCTGGTGGAGCACGAATCCATTATATCTTTCAGTCAATCTTTGTGAAGAGTTTAGAGGTGTGTGACTCCTAATATCGGTTGCACTTGCCATCATTAAAATTCTTTGTGATTAAAATATTAAACAAATATGAAACATATTCCCCATCCGTTCATGTGCTTAATACTTTCAACTTTTGTGGGAATAATACTCCATTTGTTGCTTAGAGGAGAGGGGAGAGGGGAAGTGGAAAGATTGGAAGCTATCTGTTGTAAGAGTTGTAATCTTGTTGGGTCCTAACAATGAGGAACATGATTTATGCCTAATAAATTTGCAATTTCAGGCGAATTGCTTGAGAGATGGTTTTCGTTTTCCTACATTTCTGTATCTTTGTGTTGTCCAACTTTGGGAAAACTATCTGAGATGAGTCTCTTGCTTACATGATTTATGCCTAATAAATTTGCAATTTCAGGCGAATTGCTTGAGAGATGGTTTTCATTTTCCTATATTTCTGTATCTTTGTGTTGTCCAACTTAGGGAAAACTATCTGAGATGAGTCTCTTGCTTACAATTCTTCGACTTCAGGATATCTCAAAGGGGAAGATGCAGTAGAATTCACTGTAATATTGGAATTAGATTTTCTTGGGAGAATATAATCATGTGAAATGCCTTAGGTTGGTTACCCACCTTCAAATTAAATCTGAATATACATGTTTTCTATTCTGAAGCATTGGATATTGAAGTATAAGGCTTTTTTTTATATAACTGAAATGCTTAAGATGATTTGCTAATGTTTCTGGACAATGTGACATGCACTTTCCTGTAATGGAACATGTTATGCTATTTCATTAGTTGCTGTCTGGATCTGATGAGACATGATCTATGGTGCAGGAAGTTGATCCTTGTGAAGATTTGACTGATGATGATATTCGAACTGCCATTCAGAATGCAACTGGTCCAAAGTCTGCTTTGTTTGTGCCTGAAGTAGGTTTTCTCTTATGAATATATTTTTCTGTTTATTTTAAAAGATCTCTGTTGTATTTATTTATATGGACTTTCTTAATTGCTTTGTTCAATGGTATGTTGTATTTCTAATGTTTTTTTTTTTTTTTTGTTCACATAGGTTCCATTTGAAGTTCTTGTTAGAAGGCAAATAGCGCGTTTGTTAGATCCTAGCCTTCAGTGTGCCAGGTTTATATATGACGAGTTAATAAAGGTAGATGTCTTATGTTTGCCATCTTCCAGCCTTACCACATACACCTGCTGATCTGTGAACAAAATTTCCTTCAGATAAGTCATCGCTGTTTAGTAAATGAATTGCAACGATTTCCTGTTCTACGGAAGCGGATGGATGAAGTTATTGGGAACTTCTTGCGGGATGGTCTTGAACCATCCGAGACGATGATTGGGCATATTATAGAAATGGAGGTATGAACAAAGCAGATGGCTTAAATGTTTTCTAGCTTCCCCTTTGATGGTGTGCATCCATGTGTATTGATGATTTTTAGTTGTCTTCTGTTGCAGATTAATGTTGCTGTGCTAAACTATGTTCACATGTGATCTTTTAAATTCCTTTACCTTTGCCTTTTCTCCAGCTTTTATAAGGTTTTTGCTAGATGTCTTGGTCAATGGTACAATATAAGCTTACTGGCTTCGTTTACTAGTAAAGAAGGCTTAACCCTGCATTTTATCTGTTTTTCTAATGTTCATTTGAAGTTTAGTTGATGGAAGTGGTTGTTTTGTTTGCTTTCAAATTGATGGTACCTCTAGGTGTTGGTTAGTTGTTTCTTAAAGTACATACAGAAAAGAAATTATACACTTCAAATTCTTGCAGATGGACTACATCAACACTTCACATCCAAATTTTATTGGTGGTAGTAAAGCTGTGGAGACTGCATTGCAGCAGGTTAAGTCTGCCAAGCTGTCTCTACATATGAACAGGCCAAAGGTATGTCTGCTGTGCAACTAGAATTTTGATTGTTGTGTGTTTGCTTGGAAGTTATGTTAGTTGGTTATGTGAGTAATTTTTTGTTCTTCCTTCTCTCCACTTTCTGGTTAAGTAGGATGCTGTAGAGTCTGATAAAGCACCACCCTCTGAGAAAAACCCGAAGACCCGGGGCATTCTTGCTAGACAAGTAAATGGGATCGTGGCTGATCAGGCATGATGATTCTGTTGTTTGCTATTCTCTGATTTCTCAATTTGTAGTCCTTACTGGTTTAAGGCTGACTTCTTTATGGTTTCAATCATCAGGGTGTTCGTCCTATACCTGATGCTGAAAAAGTTGCACCCCCTGGTAATTTACTTGAGAAAATTTTCAGCGGAAACTCTTGATTATATGCTGTACCTTATTGTGGGAATGTATAGTGGAACATATGATGGCTCTAAATTATTAGATATTGTTGATTGTTGAAGGCGTGGTGGCTTTTTCAGGGAATACAAGTGGTTCAAGTTGGGGCATTTCATCAATTTTTGGCGGAAGTGATCACTCAAGGTTATCAGTTAAAGAAAATCCAACCAGTAAGGCATATAATGAACCCGTGCAGAGCATGGATGCTTTGCAACAAAGTATCTCAATGATCCATTTAAGAGAGGTATGAGCGTGGCTACTCATCTAGAGTGCATTGTCTTCTGTTATTTATAAACATCGATTTCTCTCTGGTTATCTATTTGTTTTAAACAAGAATTCTAATGAGCTTGTGTTCCTTACATTTGAAGCCTCCAACCGTCTTGAGGCCCTCGGAAAGCCATTCAGATCAGGAGTCTGTTGAAATTGTGGTCACGAAGTTGCTTTTGAGATCATACTATGATATTGTTCGGAAGAATATCGAGGATTCTGTACCCAAAGCGATTATGCATTTCCTGGTAATTAGCTTCAGAACTTTTGTTGTAATTGGAGCATGCCTCCTCCTCTTTGTGCTATCATTATCTTTGTCATGCGTAAAATTGTGATGTGCTACCCTCTCATTGCCAATTTATTCCCTCTTAGAAATTCAAACTGTTTACGGAAACTACTATTATATGTACAGTGGCAAATAAATCTACCTAGCCTTTGTGCATGTAGAAAATCATAACCTATGCAAGTTGTCATTGCATTCTCAAATTCTTCTTTTTCCCCCTCATCCTGCAATCCCTGCATCCATTTGAGTATATGATATAGCTTCCTTCAGCTTCTGGCCCTCTCAATTGTCCATAACTAGCTGAATGTTCAGATTTAGGAATTATATATATGTTAGTCGTTTCATTATAAAAAAAAAGAATTATATATATATTCTACGTCAGAAAAAAAGATCATAATTTTTGTCCACCATTATGCAGGTAAACCATACAAAACGTGAGCTGCACAATGTATTCATTAAAAAGCTTTACAGGTGCTGTGGGATAAATTCTTCATAATTCTAGTCACTGCTACGATACTATCCTTTGGATTGAAGATCGTAAATTGCTTTGTCACTTCTTGACTCTATTTTTATGCTGTTTCTCAATCCAAACAGAGAGAACTTGTTTGAAGAGATGTTGCAGGAGCCTGATGAGGTAGCTATGAAGAGAAAACGGACACGGGAAACACTCCGAGTCCTTCAACAGGCATTCCGGGTGGGTTTCTTGTTTCTATAATCAAACTAGTTTTTAGCTCAATATCGGATAAAAGCACATAATATAGGACCAAGTGGTTATAGTACTGTCTTCATGTGGATGGTAAAGCTCTTTCTTTTCTACCGTCGGTCCAATTGTTTTCTTCAAAGAAGTTATTCTTTGCTATGTTGCCTCTTGTTGATACGTGTTTGTTTGAACTGTTCAGTGCCCTAATTGATGTTTGACATACCAATTGCTTCTTTTCCTGTGTAGACATTGGATGAGCTGCCATTGGAAGCTGAATCAGTTGAAAGGGGATACAGCTTGGGTTCTGATACAACAGGTTTACCAAAGATTCATGGATTGCCAACATCATCAATGTATACTACTTCCGGTAGTTCATTTGATTCCTTCACAGCTTCTCCTAAGAACCCCAAGTCCCGGAAGTCTTCCCACTCTGGGGAACTACACCCCTATAATTACGCTAATTCAGATTCGAATGGAAGTGGACGACCTTACATGCCTGGACTTTACCCACCAGTTGATATGTAGAGCATTGGAATGAGTTTAGTGATCAGTCAGTTTGATTGCTCACTTTCTGCAGAGATGATAAAATTTCAAACTTGCAGAACTGGCTCAGAAGTATAAAGACGGGCCAAGTGGGATTTGCTTCTCTCGCTTCAATATGTCATCTTATCTGTCAGATAGTTCTAGGATTATAATTGCATTTTTTTACAAGGCTCCAGGAAGAATAACAGGGGAGCAAAAGATTCATCTTTTCCTTAATCGGGTGCAGCAGCAGCTCTCACCATATATATATATTTTTTGAAGAAGTGGCTTATCTTGTTTCGATTGCCTTCCTTGAAAATGTGATAACCTTTTCCCAGCCGTGAACACAGCACTGATACTTATCGTTGCAACCATACTATTAAACGTCTAGCAAACTCTGGTCGTACCTTTTGTTGGATGGTGTGATTGTTGTTAATACAGGATGGTCTCTAGCGTTGAAGCTCTGCTTCAAAACAGTAAAATTTTGGCTTCTATGTTGGTGTTATCGGGTGCGAAGAGAGTGCAATTTTTTATACACATCAGAAATCTGTATAATTAAAGTTGTTGCAGGCGTTTATCTTTCTGCCCATATACTTGTTTGGGCCGTTGCAGCTTCATTATTATTTTATTTGTTGTATTAGTTTCCTTTTAAGGCTTTCTTTACTGTTTTCCATGGTAGCATGTGGGCTGTGGCCTTCTTTACTGTTTTCCATTCTTTGGTAACCTATCTCTCCCAAAACACCGCTTTTTTCATATTTTAATATCGTAGTTCGCTATGACGCTATGACACTACGAAGAAAAATAGTTAATATAATTTGACGGATTAAGTGCTTGCTTTGAAGTAGCATGTAAGAAGTAGGCCAATCAAAGTATAATAAAAAAAGAAAATTGAAAATGCTACGGATAACACTTGAATAGTGTGGATTTTTTTTACTACTTCAAAACAAGCTTGTTCGTATAGAAAACACGGTCGCTTAATTCATCAAAATTACAAGGAAAAAAGAACTGTGGACAGGAGGATGAACATACATTCATGTTTCCTCTTCCTAATATGGTGCTTCTTGGAGATCTTTTCTCCAACCAGGGGTGGCCTGGTGGACACGAGACCCTTTATAATCAAGATGCAAGCAAAAGCAACAGATCCTGACGCCTGAGAAGGGCAAGATTTTTTTTTTTATTTTTTTTAATGAAGTGAAGGGGGCATGTTTTTCATGATGCTTATGACACTTTATGTGCGAAAATGACAGGATAAAAGTTTTTAGTTTCCACCTCGAGAATAATATAATAATAAGAATAGGTGTACGAATAATAACCGTTCCTCTATCTCTGGATCAGATCTATTCGTATGCACGTTGGATCTTTACCATTTCAGTCTTCTAGAAATTAACAGATCAAGCCCGATTCAATCCTCAACTCCTGTGACATCTTTCCATAATCCTCTTGGAGAAAACTGTTACATCTGCTGATTATACTCCTAACTCAATGCTTGTATCTACCTCATTTGATTCTTAATACATGAAGTTTTCAGTATCACAATAAAGCAGAACAGAAAAAAAAATAAATATAATAAATATTCAAGAGTAATGCCATTACCGGTAAGTTTTTGAAAATATATCAACCATTAGATTTAGAGTACGAAAATATAAATAAAATAAAAAAATTACTTTTAACAAGTAAATGGAGCATTGAAAGTTTATAATGTGACATTGGGCATGACGGATTTTTATAAACTTACAAATGAATAATTTTTTTTCGGGCAACTGATAATCACATTGTTGAAACTGTTAGCCACATGCTGAACAAAGAAAAAAGAAGAAAGTGTTAGCCACATTGTATGGTATGCATGTCCTGCTTATCCTTTCCGCGTAGGCAATGCAATCACTTCGTCTCCTAAAATATTTCAATTTATATACTCCATAAGAAATCAACATTCAACTTTTACTGGTTGGTGGCCAATCTATGTCAAAATTCATAGAGGCAAAAAAATGTGAGGTTAACAATCAACTGAAGAGATTCTCACACTCACACAAGTTTCATGCATGAATCACGATAATGGCAAATACATGGTTTCAACATTTTTCTTCAGAGTTATGGCTATGTGTCCTCTTCTTTGGGAGATTTTCTTGAGACTACCAGCGTCAACAGGACCTCTTAGTCAAGGTCCAATGCTTCAGGAGTTGACAAATGGCACGCAAGATGGAGACGTCCAGGCCCATGGACGACAAGCTTGACCCCCTAATAGGTACATATCCATGAAAGTAACCAAGGTAACAGTTTCTTGCCAGCTTGGATCATAACCCCGTGCGTGATTCTTAACTAACACGAAGCATCCTTGTCTTCTTTTTTGGCTTTTAATTCCACAGGCAAACGGCAAAAAAATCTCCTGGTCCCCGCCGTCTCATGAATCGCTGCCACTAATATAGGAAAGATCTTTATTTTTTTTATTATTTCTTTTTTGTGCACCTTAGGCTTTTTATAATTTTAGCCTCCCTAATCCACACACACACACACACATATCATTTTCTCTACTCCATGCATGTTCTTCATGCAGTTGGGCATTGCACGAGCCAAAATAAAAATTAAGTTTCAAGAGCCCTGAAAGCTTGGACATTTTGGACCATCCAGTGCATATCTTTCAATAATACTGACAATATTAATATTGTTAAGAACATACCACCACCACATATAAATGGACCATCTTTTTTGAAATTTGATCAATGTCATCATATATCCATTCCAATCCCGCCACACAATTATTAGTAAATTTGTTGATATAGCAGTGAGTAAGAGAGTGAGATTTTGAATGTATAAGGATCAAGAACTAGATTATACCGAATAATTAGTTGGAACTTTCAAAAAAAAAAGGAAGGGGGGGGGGGGGGGGGGGGGGGGGGGGGGGGGGGGGGGGGGGGCGCATAAGAATTCGGGATGATATTATCGTGAGTGGAAGGAACTAGACTTCGCTAATTTTTGACTAAACATGTTGGTTGGCATATCATGATTGGCTTAGAACAAAAATATTTTTCTCCCTTGATTTTTAAGAGAAGCAATATTGCCCTTTCGTTGCAATTTGTGGTCAGAATACATCCTAATGAAAAATATGCCCTATATCCGAA
Source organism: Turnera subulata (assembly GCA_028386065.3). NCBI lineage: Eukaryota > Viridiplantae > Streptophyta > Magnoliopsida > Malpighiales > Passifloraceae > Turnera > Turnera subulata. Next base: position 47,949 of record JAKUCV010000250.1, on the reverse strand, counting down.
ATCATGTTCATTGTCTTCGAGCCAGAATTGGCGTGAAACTGACCAGAGTGACCTAAGGGAATCTGAAGAAACACATCGTTGAACACAAAATTCATAACATCTTGGTCACTTGACTTCACTTTGGTTCTTTCTGTGTATCACTTGACTGGCAAATTAATGGCAACTGATGTGTTAAGTTTGCTACGTCCCTTCTCCTTGCAACATAGGCTTCCTAACATTTATTCCTCACCTAGAGTTGCAAGTTGTAGTAGTCCTATGATGATGACTTTGCAGGTACCATGTTCGGTCAGTGTTGAAACTTCTACTTTAACAGCAGCAAGGCGGTCAGTTAATTATCAGCCGACCACGTGGAATTATAGCCATTTGCAGTCCTTGCAAACTGATCAAGTGGTGAGTGAGTAAACCTCCCATCGTCATGAGTATTAATTTAATGTCTCAGTATTAATGTTTTCTTATTTCTTGTCGTCATGAGACAGAGTGAGTACAATATGAGAACAACCATCTTTACTCTTTTTTTTTTTTTGTTCCTATTCCAATATGCTGTATTTCATTTTTTTTTTCCTTGTAGTATAATTATCTAGTACTTTTATAGTAACTATTTGGGTAAAACTTGAGTTTATGAAAAAATTAGTCCTGCAATATGCTTCACGAGGTTAGGTACGCGCCAATGGCTATAATTGGGAAGGAGAATTAAGTTTGATCATTAAACATATTTTGTCATTTACTTCCTAGCAGAAGCTCAAATGAATTGAAACAAAAGAAGAAAGAAAAAAACTAATAATCACCAAACATTATTACCAATAACCAATGTCTGTATGATCATTAATTTCCACATTTTTTGGTCGTGTCATGTAGGTGGAAATATACAAAGACAGAGCAACAGAGCTGGTGGGAGAGGTGAGAAGTATGATTAACAATCCAAAAACGGATTTCCCCACAATTCTTGAATTGATTGAAGATATTCAAAGGTTGGGATTAGGGTATCGGTTTGAGGATGACATAAGGAAAGCCCTTGGTAGGTATGTGTCAATGGGAGGACTAGATGTTCTAACAGAAAACAACCTACGGGCCACTTCCCTTGGCTTCAGGATTCTCAGACAACATGGGTATCAGGTGTCTCACGGTATACTTGCCGCATATATTCCCTGAACCTGCCTGATTTACTAGGGAGTTTCATGTTCATGTAGACTCTTGCTCCTAATTTGGTTGGATTATCATATATCTTTGTAACAAACAGATGTCTTCATTAAATTCACGGATCAGAATGGAAAATTCAAGAGAATCCTCAAGGAGGACATTAAGGGAATTCTAAGCCTATATGAAGCTTCATTTCTAGCCTTTGATGGAGAACAAATCTTGGATGAGGCCAAGAAATTCACAACCTTACACCTAAACACCCTCAGGGAAAACACTGGCAAGAACTGGCAGCTTCTTGCAGTGGAAGTGAACCACGCACTGGAACTTCCACTGCATCGCAGGACACCAAGACTGGAAGCTCGATGGCATATTGAGACATACCAGGAGAGGAAAGATGCAGACCAAGAACTACTAGAACTTGCTGTCACGGATTTCAACATGGTACAGTCAGTTTACCAGACCGAACTCCGAGACTTGTCAAGGTAATGATGAGACCAAAGATAATTCAATCGAGTCTTCTATGAATTAGTTGTATACATATATAACCTCCTACTCATTATTCAGGCCTCAAATTTTTCTCTAGTTGTGGGTCCTTAATCTGTTTGTCATGTAGGTGGTGGATGAACATGGGTCTAGCTAACAAGTTGAGCTTTGCCAGGGACAGAATAGCTGAATGTTTTTACTGGGCAGTTGGCATGATATTTGAGCCTCAGTACAGTTACTGCCGCAAAGGGCTAACAAAAGTGGCCTCATTTATAACCATCCTTGATGATGTTTATGATGTTTATGGTACTTTGGATGAGCTGGTACTATTTACTGATGCTGTTGAGAGGTTCGTTGCCAATGATTAAACTGTCTACTTCTGCAGTCCTTCACTGTATGGATTTTAACCAAGTTAGCTTTATAACTAATTAATCACGGCACATGTTACCTGAATTTTCTGTTGTTGGTTGATTCATCATCAGATGGGATGTCAATGCAATTAATGAGCTTCCAGATTATATGCAACTATGCTTCCTGGCTCTGTACAACACTACTAACGAGATGGCATATCACATTCTCAAGCAAAATGGGGAAAACATTCTTCCTTACCTGACCAAAGCAGTATGGTCTTATTAATCTCAACAAACCCATTTAATAATTTTACACAATTTATGGGAAACAGAGGTTGTAGTATATGTTCTGCTGAACAGCACATTGTAATTCTTACATTAATCTTTCAGTGGGCGGATCTATGCAAATTATTCCTACAAGAAGCGAAGTGGCTTTACACCAATTCCACACCTACATTTGAGGACTACTTGGAAAACGCATGGATGTCTGTATCAGGACCTCTTCTGCTAGTTCATGCCAATCTTTTACTAGGTAAAAAGACCTCAAAGGAGGAGCTTGAGAGATTGGAAGAGTACCATGATCTTCTACGGTGGCCTTCTACAATCTTCCGGCTATGCAATGATTTGGTCTCTTCATCGGTATGTTTCTGCTAATACAAGCCTTTTAATTAATCTATGCTGTCAAAGGTGAAACCTTGAAGCCAGTGCCATGAAATTTATTATGTTTAATTATCACATTTAGTTACACTCTAATTATATCTATAAGCATTACTTGTTGTAGGAATTGGAAAAAGGTGCTATAGAATTTTACATGCGGGAAACTGGTGTTTCTAAGGAGCTTGCTCAAAAGCTCCTACATCATTTGATTGATCAAACGTGGAAGAAGATGAACAAGGAGAGGATTGATCATGAGACATTTTTTTTCAAAAGCTTTTATTGAGACGTGCATTAACCTTGCTCGACAAGCTCATTGCACCTACCAAAATGGAGATGGGCATAGCGCTCCTGATGCAGTAGCAAAAAAACGTGTGTTATCTGTGTTATTGGACCCTCTATCACTCTCGCCAAATCACAAACGAGACAAAGGAACGTCCATGCCTCCAAATTAATAAAGCAAATACATGAAATTAAGGGCATATTGCTATACATCTATGGCATATTTGACAGATGTAACGGGATGTATATTATGGAGAATAAAAGATATTGTGATTTATATTTTTTAATTCATTGAAATTAAAGATCAGATTGATATTTATATTTGAAGAACAAAATTTAATAGTAAATTTCTAATTATACGTTACAAAATTTCAATTTATATTTCAAAAATTTTTATTTTTCCTCCAATTTAATAGATCGAGGTAACTATGTTAAGGGGCCGGGTATCTATATAGTTCCATAATTATCAGTAATTAGTACATGAAAAGAAAATGAAACGCCCCGACCCGTATTTACTGTATACAGTAAACACGTGCAGGAACTGTGACGACCCAATCAAACCAAGCCCAGCATACAGTGTAACAGCCCGGGTAAAATTTTTTATTTTTACTGGGACTGTAGAAGTCTTTTTACCGTGATTTACTGTTGAATTAATCTTGGGTAATTAATTCAAGGTAAATCGGGAGTCGTTTTTTGAAACCGAGGGTTTTCCCGCGCTCGTGATTTTTCCGTGGATTTTTCGGAACTAAGTTGGTATTTTTCGGGTTTCGGAATTTCTCGGAAAATCACACCGGAAAATAACTAAGGGGGTATCAGTTATTTTCTGGTCCGGATCGGACCCGCCTGCATTATTGATAATTCACATGATTAATAGTAGATTTACTGTTTTGTGGTGGCCATGATCTGGGTTCGTGTGATAAGCATGTCTATGCTTGGGATGTCTATCCCGGTTTGTTATATTTGGGATGTCTATCCCTGGGTTCTTTTTGATCTGGCACCAGGAACAAGTTGATAACCTGGTACGACCCTAGCTTATCCGTGACGGGGCCCGGAAAGATAAAATTGGATAATTGGATTTTACTTGAGTCTTTTCGGTTTTGGACCGGTTTTGGGTCGAGTCTTTTGGTTGGGCTGTTTAGCCTGTGTTTTCGACTTGAGTAATTTTTAGTTGCATATTGATTGTCTTTCCTTCGTCGGTGAGCAGTGCGGACTCACCCCTCACCTGCGGACTTTCATCCCGTAGGATGAGTTACTTTTGGTATAGGTTGATGCATTCCAGACAGGCTGCAGCGTTATCCCTTGGACAGGGCTTGGATCCATAGTTTGCATCTGTCGCATACAGTGTTTATGTGAGTTATAAGTCTTCCGCTGTGTAGTTATTTGAGTTATTGGGCCATTGGGCCGGTTTTGTTATTTATTGTTGTTTTTATTATGGGCTGTTGAGCCCGGTTATCTGTTGTATACACTGTATGCTGGGTTATGTTAGGTTGGGTTGTCACAGTTCCGGCACGTGTTTACTGTGTACGGTAAATACGGGTCGGGGCGTTTCATTTTGGTAGCGGAGCGGGCGTTAGGTCTTGTTGGGCAGTCTTTGTGTGTTTGTCGTCCTTGTTTGCATAGTTTGCTCCATTGTTTATTATTTTATATCATTTAGTTAGTGCATTATGGATCCAGTCGAGGGACGCCAGCTGTCGCAGAGCATACACATATGAGGTAAATGATGCCAAAATAAGCGAAAATACAAATATTATTGATAATGCTAATATTTTGATTACAAGCAGAAATAATACATTGATATTTTATATTTTATAAATAAAAATACATTTAACGATTTGGAACGACGTTGACACGGAAACTGTTTGGGTCGCTGTTGATGTTGACCGTGACTCTGTCGCTCCAAGAGAACCACATGCCGCCTCTATCGTGTTGGCCAGGAATCTCGAACCGGTTAGCTTGAGGGAACCGGAGTGGGATGAGACCGTGATCCTCTCGAGGTTGCCACTGTGTCTACGTCAGAAGAACCATATTCGGCTTATACTGGTTCTTCAGGTCCCTCAGTGTGGAAGCCCGTACCCCAATTAAATAAAAATAATATAATTAAAAGAAAAAAAGTTACCAAAATACTCTTGAAACCCGGGGTACAAAAACCGATGCTTCGGTACACAAACATTTTCCATGAAAATGTATCAACAACGAGATGTCATAAAAATATATACGAGATCATCCGGCTTAACAAATAATAAGCCATCACGGCATCACGCCGACATAACATCACAAATCATCTCCGGCCAACTGCCGATATAAAGATAAAACATTTATGACATCTCGAGTTATTTATCATGCAGCGGAAGATAAAAGTAATAATAATACTCAAGATAGAAAATATCGTGCATATGGCCCTATGGATCCCACCAAGAGATAAAGCACAACTACCTGCTGAAGTGACTGCGTCTGATCTCCGAGTCGAGGTATAAGTGAGTCTGCACCCTAACTAAAGTCTGAAAAACAACGGTGGCGATTATGTGAGTCGCCTACTCAGTGAACATTAAAAGTCTAAATATACATGTAAGTGAAGTCACGCTCGTAGGGTGAGTAGCTCACGAGCACAAGTACAGCATACAAGCAAATCAGAATCACACACTATCACATAAAAGTTTTATTGTATTATAGCTCGTATTGTTTGAGCTCAAATGCGTTATCTTATTATTATCATTATCATTATTTTTATTATTATGGGCCCTCTACTGTGAGTCAAGTCTCGGTAGCGCATCTGATCAGATCAGGGTGTGAAACCCAAATGTCGAACCTCAGAAGGGGTAGATTCTGAGGCCAAAACCACTGAAAACTCTCAAGTGGCCGCTAGCTACCTGAGGGTGCACTCAGACACACCTAACCGGTGCAAGTCTTCCAGGGGTGCACCTACATCCCCTGGGCATGCTAAACAGCATAATGTGACCCGAGGTACCCAACCCTCCTCGGGGCTACCAACCGACACCACAGTAGAATTTTGTATTTTATTCTTAATTAACCCTTATATTTCTGTTAGAAGTACATTATGTCTTTCAGGGAAGTGTGTATGTGTCCCTGTATCATCCGGGCCTGCGGCCCATAACCACATATTATCACCAAAAGTGTATCACGTAGTATATAATAGTTTCTCATGTAGAATTTAGACATGTAAGTCAATCAAGCATACAATTCCAATTATCGCATGTAGCAAACAAGGCAAGTAAACAAACAAACCACACCAACATGCATTCACAAAACATATATAAAAAGACTTGTAATGTCACCTCAAACTGCGGTTTATGACTTCTCCCCGATCCGAGTCCACGACTCTCGGTATATCTCCCGTGCCTGAATACCGGCACATAATATAATCACTAAACAATTTTAGGAATAAAAACGTATATGTGTGCTAAGGTATGCTCTAATCGAGTATCTCCCGGCCCTAACTATCCGATTATAAGATTTTCGGGTCTAAGTCCAAAAGAATATTTTTATCTTCCATAACTCCAACGATTACGGACCTAAGGTTCATCGGTTAAAGTTCGTTAACAATTTTCGGGCCTAAGGCCCACTAAATCCTTAATCACAAATTCCGGGCCTTGGGCCCACTTCCTCAAGTCGTATCTTACCGATTATGAAAATGGGCTTCAAGCCCGTTCTTAAAGTCCATGAATTTATTCACCCGTGATTAGGCCTTAAGTCCGCATTTTAAGTCCGTACAAAACATTCTAAACTTACAAATGTGATTATTGGGCCTGGGCTTGGTTTTTCCTAAAACCGTCCTAAGGTCATTTCCGAGCCCAAGAGTTGATCGGCTTAAATTCTCTACGTGTCGGTAATTCTTTCCGGCCACACACTCTTTTCTCTCCGCTCTCGGGAATCCTCAATTCACCAAGTATATAAATATGAATGTGTTTCGTAACAATAAATTCCATAAATAATTCAAAACTCATATACAAGACTAAACCGAGACAAATAAAGGATAAATACCGTCTAGGTAAGAAATATATGTCGTTGGGTCAAAATCCGGGTCTTCGCCGGAAAATTCCCGGGCCCTCGCCGGAACAGTGCGCTCTCGCCGGATTCCGGTCACCTCGCCGGAATTTCACCCAAGCAGCCAACAACCAACTCCAACGAATCTGCCACCTTTCAAACAACATCCCAACACGACATTCAACTCGAAACCCAACTCACAGATTATAACCAAATAAGAAACAAGTTGTGGTAAAGGATCCTTACCCGGAAAATCAACCCAATCCGTCCGGAATCCGTCCACAGCCAAATCCGAGAACCAAAACTGAATAAACAACCACAGCAACTCTGCCTGACTCAACAACATCCCATGGAACTCAATACAACCATCGGCATCCACAGAAACATCAAAAATGAATTGAAAAGGGATAGGATAAATAAATCCTTACCCGGAAATAAACACACCACTGCCCGGAACTGGCTCCGTTCAACCAATCCTACAACTCCCCTTGTTCGAAACACACCTCACGGCAACATTCCACCACCGTCCCGAGCAGTTGCCGGCCACCAACCCGAGGACCAGCGAGGCCGACAACAACCACGCAACCGCACACACGACCCGCACCCAAAACCAACACAAGACCCGCTGCCACGAGACAACAACCGCGTACACGCCACCATCCACGAAGCCAGCCGCCACCAGACACACCACCATCCACCCCGCACACACACAACCACCGCCGGAAAACAACACACAGAACCACCCAGACCGAAATCAATTCAGCACGAACCACAAATCGAAAGGCGAAACAGAGGGGAATCAAGGAAGAGGAATTGTTAGCTTACCTCGTTGAGGGTGCTGCCGTACGCGAGACGGGGCCAAGCTTGCTCTTGGTTCCTCTCGTTTGTCACGGCCAAGTCGACCTCGAGCTCTCGCCGTTCAACTTGTGGTGCCGGCGGTTCGAAGGGAGGAGGAGAGAAGAGCAATAGGTGATGGCGGCGGCGGGGTTTGCGAAAGGAAAAAGAGAAGGTGGAATGGTTTGCAGGGAATAGATTTGAGGGAAGAAGGAAAGGAAGAAATGAGGGAAAGAGAGATAAAAAAGAAAAAGAAAACGGTGGGGGACAAGAGCCGTTGCAGGGGCGGCGGTGGAGAGGCAACGGTAGGGAAGGAGAAAAAGAAAAGTGGAGGAGGAAAAGAAAGAAGGGGAAAAAGAAAAGAAGAAGGCTCGGTTAGGGTTGGCCGCCCTAGTGGACGACCCGTCGTCCGCTTAGGCGCGGTCAACCCCCGCCTGGTCAACGCGCCTCAGCCCCTTTTTTTTTTTTTTTACCTAGACCAAAACGACGTAGTTTCAAATGAAACCATGCTAAACCTCCCGTTTCGTCCCGATTTCGAATTCGTTTCCCTCGGAACCCGAACTATGGACAATACCGACTTAGAATTGACATTCTCATGGCAAAATAATTTATTTCTTCAACTAAAACTCGGAAACACCCCAAGGGTAAAATTGGAATAAAATTCCGAAAATTTCCGAAAATCAAATTATAAAATCCGGGGCGTTACACTCAGAGTACGCGAGAACTTCTGGGCACGCCTTGCTACTCCTCTGCAGTTCCACACCAGTAGTCGTGCCTTTGGCCAGGTTGGAGGTAGTCGAGTAATTCTGGGCATGCTCTGAGCTGTCATCGAGAGTTGGTAGTAGGCACCTTGCTCCACAGTTTGGCAAGTAAACTCCAGGTTGAGCTCCTGCAGCCTTTCCGAGATGAAGAACATCACTGAGTTTGCCGATCCGTAGTAGGATGTCCTCAGTGTGCCATGGTCCTCTAGGAAGAACACCTCTTCCATTGGAGTGACGAAGAACCGCGATGAGTAGAGCTCGTCGACAAAGACTAGACGCGGCATTCTGCCGAGCTCGTTCGGTAGCTCTTCAGCGTGTTCGTTGACCATGCTGTACGCCAGACGGTTCCTTCTGCCTAGGTTGGCACCTTCGACGAAGAAGACTGAGGATGGAGCAGGCATTGTGTTGGGACGTATTGGTCTTTTGTTTTTCAGCGTTTTGTGGTTTTGTTTGCCTGAGTGTTTTGTTTGCTTTTGATGCTTTTGATGATTTACACATCACCGCTCCTTCTTTTATACTCTTATGGGGAGTGTGATTACCGTTTTTTATTTTCAAGATTTATTTTTTTTTGAAAATTTACCGTTGCTTTCATTTATTGCTTTGTCACTTTACGCATTTTTCAGACTACCACGCCAGAGTTTTTCAGCCTATTTCCATCACATGATTTTCTTTCGCTCTGGCTACCTTGTCCTTTCTTATCATGGTTTTACTATATTTTTCTTGCATCTTTTATCACATGCATTCGTGGCCGTTGAGGCTAGACAGATGGGACCATATCTCGAGTAGAGTACATGTGCGACGAGTTTACAGCTGTTCGGACATCGTGGAGAGATGCGAGCTTTGTCAGACGTTTTTGGCTTATGCGGAATTGGTGAACAAGTGGGTAACGTGTCTTTTGAGGGACACAGGACGTGCTCGTGATCGTCACCGTTAGCTGTGTACGTTACGCTTCTCGGGATCGAGAATGCTTAGGACCGATTTGGGCGCCGATCATGAAAACGTGTTTTTGTTTAATTTCTTTTTGTTTTGATTTTGTTAAACAAATTTTACTTTTAATTTCTTTATATTTGATTTTACATTCTTATTATTGATTTTCTGTTTTACTTTGAGATGTTTTATTTTTCCATTTAACATAAGACTTGGTAACATAAGAATTTTTGATTTAAAAAGGAGATTTATTTATTAATTTCATAATAGTTTTACAACAGTAGAAGAAGTACTCTATTGAGCTACTTGCTTCTCTAAGTCTTTTACAAGTTTCTGGACGGTCTTCATGTGAGGGAACAGTTCCGCGCACGCCAGTTCGATTTGTGCCACCGCCGAGCTGATCTTCTTCAGGGAGACGTTCAGCTGCGTCAACTTCTGTTGCGGAGTGCTGCTCTCAGCTACCGCTTTGCCTTTCTTGTCATCGGCTTTCTTGGGGACTCGCTTCTTTCGTCGTTTTGGGGAAACAACCATGTGTTCCTTCAGGCCGACGATGTTCGTCTTGAACCGTTTCTTTGGAGGCTCTTCATCGGAGCTTGTTGGGAAAGCAGTGCCGCCGATGTAGCTGTTGTTCTCGGAGTCGGAGGTTGTTCTTGATCTCAGTGGAGAGTCCATGACTGTGTGTGAGTATGTCAGTCATGAGGTTTGGTATTTATAAGCGGATGAGATGTCGCTTAAGGGTATAAGCGGTATCTCATGTTGAGGTTGGATACCTGGCAGAGTGTGCCAGAAGCTTATCGTGGTAGGACCCACGGATAAGACGGAATTTCGGGGACGAAATTCTTTTTAAGGTGGGTAGACTGTAACAGCCCGGGTAAAATTTTTGATTTTTACTGGGACTGTAGAAGTCTTTTTACCGTGATTTACTGTTGAATTAATCTTGGGTAATTAATTCAAGGTAAATCGGGAGTCGTTTTTCCAAACCGAGGGTTTTCCCGTGCTCGTGATTTTTCCGTGGATTTTTCGGAACTAAGTTGGTATTTTTCGGGTTTCGGAATTTCTCGGAAAATCACACCGGAAAATAACTAAGGGGGTATCAGTTATTTTCTGGTCCGGATCGGACCCGCCTGCATTATTGATAATTCACATGATTAATAGTAGATTTACAGTTTATAAAAGAAGCAGAGAAGGAAACCGGTGGAGAAGGAGAGGAAGAGAGGAGAGGAGAAAAAAAGAAAAAAAGAGAGAAAAGAAAAAAAAAGAGAAAAAGAAAAAGGAAAGGAAAAGGAAAAAAAAGAAACAGAAAATAGAAAAAAAAAAGAAAACAGAGAGAGTGGAAAAGAGAAGAAGAAAAGAAAAAAAAAAGAGAGCAGAAAATCGAAAAAAAAGAAAAAAATAAAAAAAGAAGAAGAAACAGAAAAGAGAAAAAGGAAGAAAGGAAAAAAAAAAGAAAAGAGAGAAAATATGAAAATGGAGAAAATCGGTTTTTGCACAGTGCGTCACCTCCTCCTCCTTCCCGTCACTGTGCACGCCGGACGGATCGGCGCCGCTGCTCGACTCACCACCAACGCCGTCAGGATCGTCGCGCCGTCGTGACCTCAACGGAGCCGCCTCCGATCGATTCTGCCGCCTGACTTGCCGCTGAGGGCCGTTGACCCGCGAGCAGAACCCGACGGATCCACCATCCTCGTGCCTGCCGCCTCAGACCGACGTCGCCGCGCCAGTTTTCCGCCGCCCCCGCGTCGCTCGTGCCGCCCCAACGTCGTGCTGTGCTCGCTCGCCTTCTCCCGTGCCTCGTCGCGCAGAACCAAGGTGAGCAGACCCGAACCCACGTCCGACCCGTATACTCTGGTCGGGTCGCGCCTGGGATCTTTGTTGTTGGGCTGGGTTTGATTTGGGCTTGGGCGGGCCGGACTGTGCTGCTGGGCTCTGCACGGGCCTGGGCTTGGCACTGTGCAGGGTCTGGGCCGGCACTGTTCAGCCCAGTCCATTTAATTAAAAAAAAACAATTTATTTATATATATCTATTTATTAATAATCTGATATATAATTTTAGAAAAAAATTATATATTTATTTTGATAAAATTATGGACAATTTGATTCTGATATTTTCAAGAAAATATAAATATATTTACTTTGATAAATAATTAAGTTTTACTTAGGAAAAACTATTATTAATTGGAAAAATATATATATATACCATGAACTTAATTTCTGGAAGTTAATATGTATATTATTTCGTCTGGAAAATTATGATTGTGGTATATGTAAATAAATATGTATTTTGGAAATTAAAGTTAATTATATTTTGTGTTGGAAATATTATTATATATTTAGAAAAAGATAAATACTATATAAATATTTTCTGAAAATTATAAATACGTTGTTATTTTCTGGAAAAATTATGGAGGTTATTATTTTGGGGAATTATAGTTATTTTATGAAAATATTTTGAAAAGGAGTTTTAATTAAAGTATGGTACCGAAGTAAAATTCGGATATACGTACGGTAAATATTTTCGGTAAATGGAAATAATAATGGATAAGAACCGGGATGGGTATATTTCGCAGTACTGGCACCATGACATACTCTTATGTGCATTTATGTGTATACATTATTTGTGGTATAGGTTGGATATCGGGCAGTTCCCGAGGAGCCGGCGTCGGACCGGTCATTGTTTCCGGAGTTGAGTAATCGGCCAAGGTGAGGATGGATTTCCTTCAATATGTGCCTATATTACTCGGTTATTATGTTTTGATGGTTGTGCATTGTTGATTGTCGCTTTTGCTGTGTTTTGGTTCGGGATGTTTATCCCGATGTCTTGTTTGGTATTTTTGGGATGTTTATCCCCGTGTTGATTTTCTGTGTCTTTTGGAATAAGTATAATGGAATAATTAATGAATTGTGACAAGGATGTGGATCCTTGGGTTTTGGATAGGGATGACTATCCTGGTATTTTGGTTAGGGATGTCGATCCCTGTGATTTGATTTTAATGATGATAATATAATTGTCACGTGGTAAGTAGAGGTACGACCGGATGGTTAGAGACTGTTTTGTGGTGGCCATGATCTGGGTTCGTGTGATAAGCATGTCTATGCTTGGGATGTCTATCCCGGTTTGTTATATTTGGGATGTCTATCCCTGGGTTCTTTTTGATCTGGCACCAGGAACAGGTTGATAACCTGGTACG
>JAKUCV010000250.1:22529-34964 GCA_028386065.3 Turnera subulata | reverse complement strand
GACCGGATGGTTAGAGACTGTTTTGTGGTGGCCATGATCTGGGTTCGTGTGATAAGCATGTCTATGCTTGGGATGTCTATCCCGGTTTGTTATATTTGGGATGTCTATCCCTGGGTTCTTTTTGATCTGGCACCAGGAACAGGTTGATAACCTGGTACGACCCTAGCTTATCCGTGACGGGGCCCGGAAAGATAAAATTGGATAATTGAATTTTACTTGAGTCTTTTCGGTTTTGGACCGGTTTTGGGTCGAGTCTTTTGGTTGGGCTGTTTAGCCTGTGTTTTCGACTTGAGTAATTTTTAGTTGCATATTGATTGTCTTTCCTTATCGGTGAGCACTTCGGACTCACCCCTCACCTGCGGGCTTTCATCCCGTAGGATGAGTTACTTTTGGTACAGGTTGATGCATTCCAGATAGGCTGCAGCGTTATCCCTTGGACAGGGCTTGGATCCATAGTTTGCATCTGTAGCATACAGTGTTTATGTGAGTTATAAGTCTTCCGATGTGCAGTTATTTGAGTTATTGGGCCATTGGGCCGGTTTTGTTATTTATTGTTGTTTTTATTATGGGCTGTTGAGTCCGGTTATCTGTTGTATACACTGTATGCTGGGTTATGTTGGGTTGGGTTGTCACAGTTCCGGCACGTGTTTACTGTGTACGGTAAATACGGGTCGGGGCGTTTCATACAATGTATACAACAGATACTCAGGCTCAACAGCCCAAAATAAAAACATCAACAACATCATAACTAGCCCAATGGCCCAACAATAGCAATATAATGCACAGCGGAAGACTTAATAACTCACAAAGACACTATATGGGACACTGATGCAAACTATGGATCCGAGCCCTGTCCAAGGGATAACGCCGCAGCCTGTCTGGAATGCACCAAACCTGTACCACAAATAACTCATCCTACGGGATGAAAGCCCGCAGGTGAGGGGTGAGTCCGAAGTGCTCACAACTATGGATAGACGATCAATATGCAACCCTAAAATTACTCAAGGCGAAAACACAGGCATAACAGCCAAAATGAAACAATCCAAAAGACTCAAATAAAAATCCAATTTTCCAATTTTATCTTTCCGGGCCCCGTCACGGATAAGCTAGGGGTCAGACCTGGTTATCAACATATTCTGGGTGCCAGACCAAATCTAAGAGAACCCAGGGATCGACATCCCAAAAATAAGAACCCAGGGATAGACATCCCAAATATAATCACGGGATAGACATTCCAAGCATAGACATGCTTATCACAAGTAACTCAGGTCAAGGCCACCACAAAATAGTCTTAAACCATCGAGTCGTACCACTACTTATCACGTGACGATTATATCATCATCATTCAAAATCAAATCACAGGGATCAACATCCCTAACCAAAATACCGGGATAGACATCCCTATCCAAAACCAAGGATCGACATCCTTATCACAATTTATTATTTATTCCATTATTCTTATGGCCAAAGACACGATAATAAATATCCAAAAACCAATCAAGATACTGGGATAAACATCCCGACAACAATCAAGACAATGGGATAAACATCCCGAATCAATCCACAGCAAATGCAACATCCAACAATGCAATATTCATCAAACACAATAACTGAGTAATACAGGCACATATTGAAGGAAATCCATCCTCACCTTGGCCGATTACTCAACTCCGAAGACAATGACCGGTCCGAAGCTGGCTCCTCGGGAAACTGCTCGATATCCAAACCTATACGACAAAACAACATGTTCACATAAATGCACATAATCGGTATACTATGATGCCAATACTGCGAAATAACCCATCCCGGTTCATATCTTTTATTATCATCTTTTACCGAAAATATTATACCGTACGTATATCCGAATATAATTTTCGGTACCATACTTTAATTAAAACTCTTTTTTCAAAATATTTCCATAAATTAATTATACTTTTCCCAAAATATAATCACCATAATTTTCTGGAAATATAACATATATATATATATTTTCCAAAATATTATTATTTTTTATAAAACTATTTACCATAATATAATTACCAAATATTATTACTTATCAAGAATATATATATATTAATCATATGCTATATATGTTTTCCAGAAGATATATAATCATAAAAACTTACTCTGAAAATAAATAGAATTTAATATATATACATTTTTATTTTCTAAAGACAAAATACTTTTCCAACAATTATAAATCAACATAATTATATATATATTTCAGAAATATTAACTATGTTATATATATATATATATTTCCTGAAAAATTATCCCTTTTTGTTTTTATATTTTTTTCCCCAGAATATAATTATGTATTTATATATATTATTATTTCTCTTTTTTTAAAAAAAAACTGGATTGGGCTGAACAGGACCAAGCCCATGCTTGCACTAGGCCAAGCCCAGCCAGCCCAATCGTCCAACCCAAACAACCCAACCCAAACTCCACAGGACCAAGGCGCGACCCGATAGAGGAAACGGGTCGAACGCGGGTCTGCTCACCTTTCTGCAGCGGCGGGCGACGACGACGAGGCGGGGCGGCGACGAGCAGAACGGCCACGGCTTGGCGAGACAAGGGCGACGTCGTGGTGGTGGCTCGCTGGTGCGGCTGCCGGGGTTCGTCGTCGGCAGCAGCGCGGAGAAGCAGATCCGCTGGGTTGCACGATGGGTCAACGGCGCGTCGCGGCGATTCGGTGGACGGAAAAGCACGGGGGCGACGGCAACAGGTCGGCGACGGTGTGAAGATGATGCTGGTGGCGGCGGTGAAGCTCGGGTCGGCGCCGGTCGCTTCCAGGTGAACAGTGACGAGGGGAGGTACCGGGGTGACGCACTGTTCACTCTGTTATTTTCCTTTTTCTGTATTTTTTTCTTTTCTTTCTTTCTTTTCTTTTTTCCTTTCTTCTTCTTCTTTTTTTTTTCCATTTTTTATATTTTTTTCTTTTTTTCCTGATTCCTGATTGGTTCTTTTTTTTTCTTTTTTCTTCTTTTTTTTTTCTCTCCTTTTTTCTTTCTCTCTTTTTTTTTCTTTTCCTCTCTTTTTCTTTTTTTTTTTCCTCTCCTTTTCTCTCTTTTTCTCTTCTCCTCTTCCCCTCTCCTGCTTTCTTCTTTTATAACCCGTGAAAGTGCTTTACACATGTGACGATCAATAATGCAGCTTGTCTGCATTATGGAGCGAGTCCGGTCCGGACCAGAAAATAACTGATACCCCCTTAGTTATTTTCCGGTGTGATTTTCCGAAGATTCCGGGACCCAAAAAATACCAACTTAGATCCGAAAAATCCATGTAAAACTCACGAGGGCGGGAAAACCCTCGGTTTCGAAAAACGACACCCGATTTACCTTGAATTAATTACCCAAGATTAATTCTTTCGGTAAATTACTATAAAAAGACTTTTTTACAGTCCCCGTAAAAATCCAAATTTTTACCCGGGCTGTTACAGAAAATGCCATCCTTACTGGTTTTCAGCCTTGTTACAACTTATGGCCGTACAGCAGCTAAATGAATTTAACATGAGGTGTTGGGTTTTTAATCAAATATTCGAAAGTGATCCAGTGGCTTGTAGGTTCCTTAAAATGAGTAAGATCTACTTTTCTCTCTTTAAAGGCATTGATTTTTCGGGACATTTTTGTTACAAAATTGAAAATCCTCACTTGTGTTGTTGAGAGCCGCACAAATTCCTCTCTTTCAATGATAATTTTTGGTATGACACCTTAATTATATCTATTTTACACACCTAAAGCAATATACACATGCTTGGTGGAAACTCCAACTAGGAATCCATTGAAAAGAACATTTTAGTTCTTCTTTTCGTTCTCGACAAAACCTCATTTTAAGGTTAGGAAGAAACTATCCCTTTAGAATTGTCATGTCCACAAGATTATTTCTTTACACATTTTTTTTACGAAAAGAAAAGCATACACACCATTACCATAGAACCATGGTGATTTTGGGTAATTTTTTTACAGATTTTAAGATGCATATACGATGAGGTGTTAGATTGCATCCGATGAATGATATGCATCCATCGTTTTCCTCTCTCCTTGTTCTTTCTTAATGCTATTTATCCTGTTACTGTGCTTCACATTATTATCAACTTGTTTCTTTTTGGCAAACATTGTTATCCATTACCAAAAAAAAGCATTGTTATCAACTTGTTTCTTTTTGGCAAACATTGTTATCAATTACCAAAAAAAAGCATTGTTATCAACTTGTTAATTTCAATTTGCCAGACCGCATTGTCTTCTAACTTTAGAAAAATGGGCCACTAGCTATGGATATGATAGAATTCCACACAATAAAAGATAAACATCTTACTTTAGTGCCACATCCATGTGATTAGTGAGATCCAATATCACAATACAGCAAATTTTACATATTATTTGTTCCATCTGGCAAATAATATTCCATTTCAATGAATTAAGGATATTAGTCAAAATTCAAAATCAAAAAAAATTAACAACCTATTCACTTCTATCTTCTTCATCAAGCACAATTTTATTTTATTTCTTAAAAGTTTCATATTATAAGTTTTGAAATTTGTCGTAGCTTTCTGTATAGATTTTACAAATTAACCATAAAAGTTATAGAATAATTAATTTCAACTTACCAGATTTTCTTGCTATTATATTTGTATCGTATCTTTTTAACTTATTTTCTTGTTTGATTTTGAATTTCTCCGAAAATCATTTTAGCCATCAAGTCCAGTACTGAAGACTCAATAGCACTTTTCTTCTCTTAAACAATTGTTCCTCATGGATTGTTATATAGATCTTTTCACGAAAATTTTGAAATTCTTTGAGAAGTTATATAACTCTAATTTGCATTACAGGTGAATAAAAACAACCTTTCAAGATGGTTGAGGTTCAGTAAGCACTCCCATTAGGTTGAGAGTTCGAACCCCACCGACCGTCTCTCTTAGTGGGTAATCTGTAAATACCATTGTAAAGCGCTCGCTGAGCCCGGTGGTTTGCCCTGGCCCTGGACTGGGGAGCCTCCCCTCAACCTAAACTTTTTGAATACCAAAAAAAAATTGTTTTCCTAATATTAATTGTTCAAATTCTAGTTTCCATCAGTCTTATTTTTTGTATGCTAAAAGTAAGCAAATAGTTAAGCCAATAAATCATTCAACAACAAGTAGAGCAAACTAAAGTCGCAAAAAATCTGTTGTATGAATTTTTAATTTTTTTTGTAATTCAACTAATTTTTATTAATGAAATTTTAGAACATGATGGTGATAGAGCATAAAAGAGCCAAAAGCTAAGAAAATTACAACCAAGCTACAGAGATATGGAGAAGATGGAAACTCCCAACATTGGAAGAGAAGATAATTTCTAATGAAAAATCAATTTCTTTTTGAAGAAAGATGGAAAATCTATTTACAAAAAAAAAAAAACAGAAAAAAGGGGTCCCCCAAGGCCGAAACTACAGTTGACGATCCGAGTTGTTAAAGTCTATAACCTCGTATGTAACAACGCGGGTAAAATTTGGATTTTTGCCGGGACCGTTAAAGTCGTTATACAGTGATTTACCGAATGAATTAATCTTGGGTAATTAATTCAAGGTAAACCAGGAGTCGTTTTTCGAAACCGAGGGTTTTTCCCGCGCTCGTGATTTTCCCGTGGTTTTTTCGGAACTAAGTTGGTATTTTTCGGGTTTCGGAATTTCTCGGAAAATCACACCGGAAAATAACTAAGGAGGTATCGGTTATTTTCTGGTCCGGATCGGATTCGCCCGTAATGCAGACGAACTGCATTATTTGTTAGTCACATGTGTAATAGTTTTATTTTCAGTTATAAAAAAAATGCAGCAGCCGGGTGAGGAGCAAAAGAAAAAAAAAGAGATTAAGAGAGGAGCCGATGAAGATGCAGAAGGGAGGAAGGGAAGAAAAAAAAAGAAAAGAAAGAAGAGAGAAAAGAAGAGAGGAAAGAAAAGAGAGAGGAAGAAAGAAAAAAAAAAGAAAACTGAATCAGAAAAGAAAAAGAGAACCGGGAAAGGAAAAAGAAAGAAAAAAAGAAATGGGGAGGGGAGAGCTGCCGCCGGAGCCACACGCAGCAACCGGCACAGCCGCTGCCAATCCTCCTCTCTTCCCTCTCGTCGCGCCACCGAGGTCGACTTCCACCGCCGGACCCGCTCCTCCTGTCGTGGTGTTGCGCCGCCTTGCTGAACCTTGCCTTCGCCACCGTCGCCCTTCCGACAGCCTCATGCCGCCGCAGCCGCCTCGCGCAGCCTCGCGTACGCCGTCGCCGCCCACGTCCTGATCTGCGCCGCCGAGCTTGAGGTGAGGAAGAAGAAGACCCGTCGGGTCGTGGCCGTGGGTCGGGTTGACCCGACGCCTCATCCGGGTCGCGGGTGGGCTGTGTGTGTTGATGGGTTGGGTTGAGTAATGAAAGCGGGCTTGGGCTTTGGGCTGTGGATGTGTGTGGGCCGGGTCCAGCCAGGGCTGGGTTGGGCTCTTCCCTGGGCCTGGGCTTGCACTATTCACGATCCAGCCCAATTTAATTAAAAAAAACTAACTAAATATATATATGTATTTACTAATATTCTGGTAATTAATTTTGTGGAAAATTATATATTTATTTTGAGGAAATTAGTGCCAATTTAACTATGGTATTTTTATTGAAAAATAAATATATTTACTTGGATAAATAATTAAGATTATGTTTTGGAAACTATTATTAATTGGAAAAAATATATATGTACCATGAAATAATTTCTGTAAATTTAGTATGTATATTATTTTTGTCTGGAAATTATGTTTTTGTTATATGTATGTAAATATGTATTTTGGAAATTAAAGGTAATTATAATTTTAGTGTTGGAAAATACTATTATATGTATTTAGAAAAAGATAAATGCTATTTATATTTTCTGAAAATTATATATAGGTTATTATTTTCTGGAAAATTATAGTAATTATTATTTTGGATAATTATATTTATTTTATGAAAATATATTTTTTAAGAGTTTTAACTAAAGTATGTTACCGAAATTATATTCGGATATACGTATGGTTAAATGTTTTCGATAAATTGAAATAATAAAGGATAAGTAATCGGGATGGGATTAATTCGTAGTTTGGCATCATTGCATACCGAATATGTGCATTTATGTGTATGTATGATTTTGTGTATAGGTTTGGATATCGGGCAGTTTCCCGAGGAGCCGGCGTCGGACTGGTCATTATTTCCGGAGTTGAGTAATCGGCCAAGGTGAGGATGGATAACCCTTGATATGTGCCCGTAATACTGTGTTTGTTTTGTTGCTTGATTGAACTGCTGAGATGATTACTGTTGGTTGATTGACTGCTATGATGTTGTCGTTGTTGTTGAACTTAGACTGTGATATTGGATTTGCGATATTGTGTTGAGAATAATGATGAACTGGTCAATGTGGATAATTGTGTGTTGTGTTGTTTGAATGAACTACTGAGAGGGTCATTGTCGGATATTTGACTGTTATGGTTATTGATGTTGCTGTTGTTGGACTGTGCTATTGGTTGTGTGGATATTGTGATGAACTGTTAATTGTGAATAATTGGTGTTGTATGTACTGTTGATGGATATTTGGTAATATGGAATTGTATTGGGTATTTGGCTGCTATGGTTATTATTGTTGTTGCGATGATGTTGATTTGCTTGATTGAACCGCTGTATGACTGTTGTTGGTTTATTGGACACTGTGTTGTGATTGATGTTGGACTGTGAGTAATTGATGTTATGAAACTGATGAAGGATTGGCCTGTTGTGTAACTTGAGCTAATAGGAAATTGGATAATTGTTTGACTGTTATGGATATTGTGATTGTTGACGGTAGACAGTGTTNGGGTATACCAAATACCCAGTGGTTCGGATATACCGAATATCCGGTTGGCATGTTGATGCCTGTGGTTGGGGTATACCGAATACCCAGTGGTTCGGATATACCGAATATCCAGTTTTGGGATGTTGATCCCGGTATGGTATTTTGGGTTGTTGAACCCGGTGTGATTTGGTAATTTGGGACGTGGTCCCGGTATGGTAAGATTTGGCTTGGTTTGGTTCTTTGACCTGGCATCCGGAATTAATTGATAACCTGGTACGACCCTAGCTTGTCCAGTGACGGGGCCGGAAGATAAAATTGGTAATAAAAATAATGAATATTCATTTGGTCTTGTCTTTGATATGATTTAGTAGGATTCCTCTGTCGTGTTGTTCGTGTTGGTTTTCTCTGATGTGTTGTTTGGGTTAGATTCCTCTGTCGTAAAGTATGTGTTAGTTGTTATGGCAGTACCCTTGTGATGTGATTGTTTTGCTTATTGTTGTGATTGTTGTGTTTATTTCGAGAGTATTATGGTTGAATATATCACTGTTTATCTTTCGTCGGTGAGCGCTTCGGACTCACCCCTCGCCTGCGGGGTTTCATCCCGTAGAATGAGTTGTTTGTAGTGCAGGAACGTACGGGGCAAGCTGAAGCGTACCCTCGGACAGTACTCGGATCCATTAGTTGCATTGGGCTTGCACATGTTATCATGTGAGTCATAAGTCTTCCGCTGTGCATATTGTTGAGTTTACTACTGTGTGTATATTGTGGTTGGGCCATTGGGCCGGATGGTTGCTGTTGTTGATGTCCCCGGGGTTCGGGTGACGAGTTCCTTGTTGGGCCGAAGGGCCGATTTTCAGTTTTGTTATTGGGCCGTTGGCCAGTTTATTGTTTTGTACACCATTTGTTGGGCTTTGTTGGGTTGGGTTGTCATAGTTCCGACACGTGTTTACTGTGTACGGTAAATACGGGTCGGGGCGTTTCATTTTGGTAGCGGAGCGGGCGTTAGGTCTTGTCGGGCAGTCTAAGTGTGTTGTTGTCTTAGTTGCATAGTTCGCTCCAGTAGTTTAATATTTTACATCATTTAGTTAGTGCATTATGGATCCAGTCGAGGGACGCCAGCTGTCGCGGAACATACACATAGGAGGTAATGATGCCAAAATATGCGAAAATACAAATATTATTAATATTGCTAATATTTTGATACAAAGGGAAATATTAATATATTGATTGCAAATAGAAATATTGCATTGATAATTTATAAAAAAGGGAAATAATACATGGATTTCTTATATTATATAAAAATAAAAATACATTTAACGGTTTGCAACGACGTTGACACAGAAGCTGTTTGCGTCACTGTTGACGTTGACCGTGACTCTGTCGCTCCAAGAGAACCACATGCCGCCTCTGTCGCGCTGGCCAGGAATCTCGAACCGGTTAGCTTGTGGGAATCGGAGTGGAATCAGACCGTGATCGTCTCGTGGTTGCCACTGCGTCTCCGTCAGAAGAACCATGTTCGGTTTATACTGGTTCTTTAAGCCCCTCAGGGTGCGTGAGAACTCCTGGGCACGCCTTGCCACTCCTCTGCAGTTCCACACCAGTAGCCGTACCTTTGGCCAGGTTGGAGGTAGCCGAGTCATTCTGGGTATGCTCTGGGCTGTCATTGAGAGTTGGTAGTAAGCACCTTGCTCCACAGTTTGGCAAGTGGACTCCAGGTTGAACTCTTGAAGGCTATCCGATTTGAAGAACATCACGGAGTTTGCTGAGCCGTAGTATGAAGTCCTCAGTGTCCCATGGTCCTATAGGAAAAACACCTCTTCCATGGGAGTGACGAAGAATCTTGAGGAGTAGAGCTCGTCGACAAAGACCAGTCGTGGCATTCTGCCGAGCTCGTTCGGCAGCTCCTCAGCACGTTCGTTGACCATGCTGTAAGCCAGTCGATTCCTTCTGCCAAGATTGGCACCTTCGACAAAGAACACCGACGAGGGAGCAGGCATTTTGCTTGGACGTGTGGGGTTTTGTTTGAACGTGGTGTTTTCTTTTGCTTTAGCATTTTGTTGCCTTGATTGCTTTTGGTGATTTACACTTCACCGCTCCTTCTTTTATACTCTTATGGGGAGCGTGATTACCGTTTTTTGTTTTCAAGATTTTGTTTTTTTTGAATTTACCGTTGCTTGCATTTATTGCTTTACGCATTTTTCGGACCCATGCTAGAGATTTTTAGCCTATTTTCAACACATGATTTTATTTCGCTCTGGCTACCTTGTCTTTTGTTTTATGGCCTTTCTATATATCTCTTGCATCTTTTATCACAAGCATCCGTGACCGTTGAGGCTAGACGGATGGGGTCGTATCTCGAGTAGAGCGCATGTGCGACAAGCTCACAGCTGTTCGGACATCGTGGAGAGATGCGAGCTTGACAGACGTTTTGGCTTATGCGGAAATTGTGAACAAGTGGGTAACGTGTCTTTCGAGGGACACAGGACGATCCCGTGAACATCGCCTTCCGAGTTAATGGGTGTCTTTTTCACGAGGTTAACCGACGTCACTGTTAGTTGTACGGTACGTTTCGAGATTCGGGGATGTCCACGTCCGATACGAACACCGTTCATGGAAACATGTTTTGTTTTAATTTCTTTCTGTTTTGATTTTGTTAACTGAGTTTTAATTTTTGATCCCTTTATATTTGATTTAATAATCTTATGGTTGATTTTAATCTGCCTTGACATGTTTTGTTTTCCTATTTAACACAAGATTTCTTAACACAAGAGAATTTTGATTTAAAAAGGAAATTTATTTTATTTATTTCATAAAGGTGTTACAACAGAGAAGAAGTGCTCTAAAAAGCTACTTGCTTCTCAAGGTCTTTTACAAGCTGTTGAACGTTCCTTAAGTGCGGGAACAGCCCCGCGCACGCCAGTTCAATTTGTGCCACCGCCGAGCTGATCTTCCTCAGGGAGACGTTCAGCTGCGTCAACTTCTGCTGCGGAGTGCTGCTTTCAGCTACCGCCTTGCCTTTCTTATCTTCAGCCTTCTTGCTGGCACGTTTCTTCCGTCGCTTGGGGGAGACCACCATGTGCTCCTCCAGACCGATGATGTTGGTCTTGAACCGCTTCTTCGGAGGCTCTTCATCGGAGCTTGTCGGGAAAGCCTTACCACCGATGTAGCTGTTGTTCTCGGAATCTGAGGTCGTTCGAGAACGAAGTGGAGAGTCCATGGCTGAGAGTGAATGTCTCAGCCGTGAGGATTGGTATTTATAAGCGGAAGAGATGTCGCTTAAGGGTATAAGCGACAAATCATGTTGAGGTTGGACACCTGGCAGTCGTTATAGTGAGGTTGGATTTTTGCCGGGACCGTTAAAGTCGTTATACAGTGATTTACCGAATGAATTAATCTTGGGTAATTAATTCAAGGTAAACCGGGAGTCGTTTTTCGAAACCGAGGGTTTTTCCCGCGCTCGTGATTTTCCCGTGGTTTTTTTCGGAACTAAGTTGGTATTTTTCGGGTTTCGGAATTTCTCGGAAAATCACACCGGAAAATAACTAAGGAGGTATCGGTTATTTTCTGGTCCGGATCGGATTCACCCGTAATGCAGACGAACTGCATTATTTGTTAGTCACATGTGTAATAGTTTTATTTTCAGTTATAAAAAAAATGCAGCAGCCGGGTGAGGAGCAAAAGAAAAAAAAAAAGAGGTTAAGAGAGGAGCCGGTGAAGATGCAGAAGGGAGGAAGGGAAGAAAAAAAAAGAAAAGAAAGAAGAGAGAAAAGAAGAGAGGAAAGAAAAGAGAGAGGAAGAAAGAAAAAAAAAAGAAAACTGAATCAGAAAAGAAAAAGAGAACCGGGAAAGGAAAAAGAAAGAAAAAAAGAAATGGGGAGGGGAGAGCTGCCGCCGGAGCCACACGCAGCAACCGGTACAGCCGCTGCCAATCCTCCTCTCTTCCCTCTCGTCGCGCCACCGAGTTCGACTTCCACCGCCGGACCCGCTCCTCCTGTCGTGGTGTTGCGCCGCCTTGCTGAACCTTGCCTTCGCCACCGTCCCCCTTCCGACAGCCTCATGCCGCCGCAGCCGCCTCGCGCAGCCTCGCGTACGCCGTCGCCGCCCACGTCCTGATCTGCGCCGCCGAGCTTGAGGTGAGGAAGAAGAAGACCCGTCGGGTCGTGGCCGTGGGTCGGGTTGACCCGAATCCTCATCCGGGTCGCGAGTGGGCTGTGTGTGTTGATGGGTTGGGTTGAGTAATGAAAGCGGGCTTGGGCTTTGGGCTGTTATTTTTTGGGCTGTGGATGTGTGTGGGCCGGGTCCAGCCAGGGCTGGGTTGGGCTCTTCCCTGGGCCTGGGCTTGCACTATTCACGATCCAGCCCAATTTAATTAAAAAAAAACTAACTAAATATATATATGTATTTACTAATATTCTGGTAATTAATTTTGTGGAAAAATTATATATTTATTTTGAGGAAATTAGTGCCAATTTAACTATGGTATTTTTATTGAAAAATAAATATATTTACTTGGATAAATAATTAAGATTATGTTTTGGAAACTATTATTAATTGGAAAAAATATATATGTACCATGAAATAATTTCTGTAAATTTAGTATGTATATTATTTTTGTCTGGAAATTATGTTTTT
>JAKUCV010000250.1:0-11637 GCA_028386065.3 Turnera subulata | reverse complement strand
CTGACTAACATGATGAACCACACTAACATCAATCCACTTCCGGATATTAGCAACTGTCTTCCTATTCAAAGAATTCCACTCCTTGTCACTTGTACTTGCAGCTTTTTGGCCTTCACACTCAATAGGCCCAAACAAATCATTGCAGTACAAATGATCCTCCATATACATCTTCCACACAGAGTAATTCGATGAAGTGAGTTTTATTAAGCTAGCTTTATCCTCCATTTTGATATGCACAAGAAACCACAAACAATGTACCAAAGCTCCGCTACCAGTTTGTTGGGGAAATTCACACCAATTCAACACAACAACAATAAACCGGGATCAAATGCGCAACGGAATAACCCAGTCAATTAATTTCCCCTCTTTGCGCAATCAAAATGAGATATCAATTTAAAGCAACTCCGATGCTAGCAATCAAGTAATGAGCAGCAAGCAACAACACAACCACAACACACCGAATTTACGTGGAAAACCCCCAACACGGGGTAAAAACAACGGGACCGAAGTCCGTCAAATCTTCCACTATCAACAATAATGGGCTTACAATCAATTGTTCATCTCTAGCTCATACTAAAGACTACAACATCAACTCAACATCAAGAACAATAAGTCTTGGCTCCAACAACAACAACTACATCACCATATAGATGGATTTCTTCCAGCTAATCAAGAGAGAAATAACTACAAAGTTCAACAAAAGGGTATACAGGAAATACCAGAACCATGGAGTCTATGAATGATCAACTCCGTTCACTTTGTAGAGCTTGAGACCAGGAGCAACATACCGAAATTTCATCACGATCGGGCTTGAAATCACCCCGATCATGGCTTGAAAGATTAGAAGAAAAACTCTCTTTTCTCTCTTTTCTCTCTTTTTTCTCTCAGCCCGTTCAGCCTCAGTTTTTCCTCTCTCTCACTTACTGCCTCTGCCCACACACACACCAATTATTTTCAATAAACAATATTTTGCCAAAGTTTCACTTTGGTCCCTCATTTTTTCACCTTTTACACTTCAGTCCCTGGCAAAAGTTAGGTTTGGTCCATGTGAGCTTGGACCCACTCAACAAATGTCTTGTTCGTTTACTCTTGCTGCCAATTTGGTTTGGATAATCACATCTGTGTAACGAAACAGATGTGTTCATCAAATTTATGGATCAGAAAGGTAATTTCAAGGGATTCCTCAAGGAGGACGTCAAGGGAATGCTAAGCCTATATGAAGCTTCATTTCTAGCCTTTGAAGGAGAACAATTCTTGGATGAGGCCAAGAAATTCACAGCCTTACATCTAAACACCCTCAGGGAAAACACTGGCAAGAACTGGCAGCCTCTTGCAGAGGAAGTGAACCACGCATTGGAACTCCCATTGCATCGCAGGACACCAAGACTGGAAGCTCGATGGCGTATTGAGACATACCAGGAAAGGGAAGATGCAAACCAAGAACTACTAGAACTTGCTGTCGTGGATTTCAACATGGTACAGTCAGTTTACCAGACTGAACTCCGAGACATGTCGTGGTAATGATGAGACCAAGGATAATTTCATCGAGTCTTCAGTGAATTGTATTTATATGCTCAATTTTTTTCCCTCTAATTGTGGGTCCTTAATTTGCTTGTCATGTAGGTGGTGGATGCATATGGGTCTAGCTAACAAGTTGAGCTTTGCCAGAGATAGATTAACTGAATGTTTTTACTGGGCAGTTGGGATGATATTTGAGCCTCAGTACAGCTACTGCCGCAAAGGGCTAGCAAAAGTGGCCTCATTTATAACCATCCTTGATGATGTGTATGATGTTTACGGTACTTTGGATGAGCTGGTATTATTTACTAATGCTGTTGAGAGGTTCGTTGCCAATGATTCGTTAAGCTCTTTAATCATATGCAGTTTCTATTTAACTAAGTTGTGTTGAATATGTGACTTTAATTTGGTACTTTAGATGTTTTCTAAAAGAAGGCAAGTCCCTTCATTTCTTTCACTAAAAGTTAAGAGAACTACTATATTAGTGGGTGGGTTAGTATATTAGTAGGTTACTATTATGTTTACAGTTTTGTGAACTATACTAAGTTTGTAAATGTAATTCTTTTAATTCATTAATGGATTTCATCCCAGATAGGAACTTCATCCAAGTAGTTCATCTCCTTTTCCTGTTTTAGAAAAACCAAGAAGTTGCTAATTATCTAATCACATGTTACCTTAATTTGCTGTTTTTATCGGTTGATTCATCATCAGATGGGATGTCAATGCAATTAATGAGCTTCCAGATTATATGAAGCTATGCTTCCTAGCTCTCTACAATACTACTAACGAGATGGCATATGACATTCTCAAGCAAAATGGGGAAAACATTCTTCCTTATCTGACTAAAGCAGTATGGTCTTATTAATCTCAACCAACATCTTTTTCCCATTCAATAATTTTACACAATTTGTGGACGACAAAGGTTGTAGTATATGTTCTGCTTGGCAGTAGAACGTAATCCTTAACATTAATCTTACAGTGGGCGGATCTATGCAAATCATTCGTACAAGAAGCAAAGTGGCTTTACACCAATTCTACCCCCACATTTGAGGACTACTTGGAAAACGCAAGGATATCTTCATCAGGACCTCTTCTGCTAGTTCATGCCAATCTTTTACTAGGTAAAAAGACCTCAAAGCAGGAGCTTGAGAGATTGGAAGAGTACCATGCTCTTCTACGGTGGCCATCCACAATCTTCCGGCTATGCAATGATTTGATCTCTTCATCGGTATGTTTCTGCTAGTGTGACAAGCCTTTTAATTTATGTTGCCAAAAGCGAAATTTTGAAGCCAATGCCATGAAATTAATTATGTTTTTCACATTTAATTACATTCTTATATATCTATAAGCATTACTTGTTGTAGGAATTGGAAAAGGGTGCTATAGAATTGTGCATGCGGGAAACTGGTGTTTCTAAGGTGCTTGCTCAAAAGCACATACATGATTTGATTGATCAAACATGGAAGAAGATGAACAAGGAGAGGATTGATCATGAGACATTTTTTTCAGAAGCTTTTACTGAGACGTGCATTAACCTTGCTCGACAAGCTCATTGCACCTACCAAAATGGAGATGGGCATAGCGCTCCTGATGCAGCAGCAAAAAAACGTGTGTTATCTGTGTTATTGGACCCTCTATCACTCTGCCAAATCACAAAGGAGACAAAGGAACAAATACATTAAATCAAGGGCAGATACTATGCATCTGTGGCATGTTTGACTGGATGTAACGGGATGGAATATGAAATAAAAGTTATTGTGCTTTCTTTTTTTTTTAATTATTTGAAATTAAAGAACAAAATTTCATAGTAAATTTCTAATTAACGTTACAAAATTTCAATTTATATTTAAAAAATCGATATGTTTCCTCCAATTTAGTAAAACTATCCCTTTAGAATCGTCATGTCCACATGTTTTTTTCTTTACACATTGTAAGATGCATATACGATGAGAAGTTCGATTACATCCGATGAATAATATGCATCGATCGTTTTCTTTCTCTCCTTGTTTACGTGCTGAAATTCTTATCAACAATTTTTTTTTGGTAAACATTGTTTTCAACTTGTTAATTTCAATTTGTCAGACCGCATTATCTTCCAACTTTAGAAAAATGGGCTACTATATATGATAGTCTTCCACGCAATAATGATGGATAAATATCATACTTTAGTGGCCCATAACACCTTGTGATATGTGAGATCCACTTCACATTACAGCAAAATCTACGTATTATTTGTTCCATCTTGCAAACAATGTTCCATTTTAATAATGAATTAAGAATATTAAAATTTTAAAATTTAAAATTCAAAAAAAATCCTAAGAATAATTTTTTTAAATAACCTATTCGCTTCTATCTTCTTCATCAATCACAATTTTATTTTATATTTTAAAAGTTACATACTATAAGTTTTGACATTTGTAGTAGTTTTCTTTTTGTCTAGATTTTACAAACTATAAATAAGTATAAATCATTCATTTCATCTTACCAGATTTTCTTGCTATTATATTTATATTGCATCTTCTTAACTTATTTTTTGTTTGATTTTGATTTTCTCCTAGAATTATTTTAACGATTAAGTCCAGTTCTGAAGATTTTTTTTTTGGTAATACAGTGGCCGAATGGCCATACAACAAACAACTACGAATTACAATCACGCATCAATCTACTTTTTTTTTCGTTTGTTTGTAGAATGAGTACTTTTATTCAATACTCGACACAATGGAAAATAATTGAGCTGGCACGTCAGGTCGAGCAATTAATACATGGGCCCGCCCTCCAAAAAGTCCCATATCCGACGGTAACAAGACGATCAACCACAGCCATCACAAAAAGTTCCAAATTCAGAGCAAAAAGGCGCCAACCACGTGGAATTATAATCATCTCTCATCTCTAGTCAATTGACAAACTAATCAAGCTATTGTTAGTGCAATTTCTGATTGTCATGATTTAATTTTAACATTTGCATTATGCTATCGTAGTATGCTTCCTCGCGCATTATGGTTTTTTAAGTTTTGAAAGCTCAACCGGAAAATAGTGCAAAACTAGTTTCTGTTTTTGTGTTTTCAATCGTCGAAACATTAACTTTCATGTATAGTTGTGACTATATGGTGAATTTATTAGTCCTATTGTCTCTCATTCTAGCTCCTCTCAACTCCCATTTATAGAATTTGAACCTGAAAATGAAAGAAAATGAACAATTTGATTGACCCGCCTTTTCTTTATGCTAAAATTGGATTCACCCAACTGGATGAAGATAAATCAATCCCAAATTCATTTCATCCACCCCGTAGGAAGCTACTAATAATATTACTTACCTATCTAATTTTCCATTTATATCCCCGCGCTTTACTGGCATGGACCAAACACTTGACAGTCGAATCCAACTTTGCTGGGAATCAGGAGAGAATGAAGCTTTTTTATCACATGCTACCATTACTTCTGGGAAAACAATAAAAAAAAAAAACTTTTCCGTTCACTGTGTAGGTAGCAGTGAATATTGCATGCTATTACTATATATAAGTAATAAATTTTCTTAATTTTTCATTTTAAGAATCTTTATTGGTTAATGATATTTCTACTAGGCATGCCACTTATAGTGAGCACCATAAAAAAGAAAGAAAGAGCAAATGAGAACTAACTAGTAGATATATAGAAAAATAGAAACTAGGAAACACATCTGTCAACAATCCCGGTGGCAATAATGAACTCTACAACCTGAGTTCCCCTATTCTTGCTGCAATAAAAATCTAGCTTCAGTGGATGTTTTAAAGCAATGAAAAGAAGTGATCCGCAATTACGACTGAGCTGTATTTATTCTTATTGCTTGCCATATAGAACTAGTAGGGTCACTGTAAATCGGGCCTTCATCGTCCCAGGGGCAAAACTACCGTTGACGATCCAAGCTGTTAAATCTACCTCGTATGAAGTCAACATCATTAATGTTTCCATGAATCACGCGGCCTTCAACTTCAAGCGCTTTAGCGAGAAAAACGAGTTCGAAAAAAACCAAAAGAATCAAATGTCGTATATCATCAAACGGAAACAGTACCTTAAACGTGCCCCTTTTTGCCCTCAACAACATAAAAAAGGTAAGATAAACATGGGAACCGTCCTTTTATCGAAATGGAAAACAGTGTATATTTGTACGAATCAATAAGGTTCAATCAAATTTTTCTTTTTTGTCGATGATAAGTCGATAAGGTCCAATCAAACTTGTGGAGAAGATATTTGGCCTACTGGCTATATATATATATATATATATATATATATATATATATATATATATATATATAGATATAGAAGGCATCTTACTATTGAAGGAATCAAAAAATATTGAAGGCATCTTACAATACCCTTACCAACAAAAATCTGGTTCTGTCAAAAAAAATATTCATTTCAGTGTGCAGAAAATTAATGGCGCTCAAGCTTTCCAATTTGCCTTACGATATGTTCTCCCTTAGGCATAGTGAAGCACCCAGATTTCAATATCCACGAACAGCCAGTTATCATGTCACTCGAAGTCATTATAACCACCAGCTCACTTGTTCAACAGTAATGCCACAAATTCCTCAAGCTGCAGCTGATATTGAAAAACGCTCACCTACCTGCAGTTACCAACCAACAACCTGGTCCTTCAATTTTCTACAGTCCTTAAAGAATGATAATGCGGTAAAGTTACAACTTACAACTATTACGCTCTTTCCTTCTTTGTTTTCTACGGTCTTTCTTTATAATATATAGATAGCGTAAACCTGAAATATTTATTTTGTGTAGGATGAAATGTACAAAGACAGGGCACAGAAGCTAGAGAAGGAGGTAAGGGGTGCGCTTAACAATGGAGACACAGGGCTACTAAACATACTTGAAATGATTGATGACATCCAGCGGTTAGGGTTGAGATACCGTTTTGAAGACGACATAAAGAGAAACCTTGACAAAGTTTTCTCTTCCAAAATTTACCTTTTCGGTTCGCAAAAATCCCTGCATGCTACTGCTCTTGCCTTCCGGCTTCTGAGACAACACGGATATAACATTTCTCAAGGTATAGTATAGCCTAGCTATATATATACATTTATACGTAATTCGTTACAAATACCAACTTCGGCCGATGCATATATACATATAGATCGAGTATCTTAAACTTTCTGTTACATGGACACAGATATTTTCAGTACTTTCATGGACGATGAGGGGTATCTGTTGGCTTGTGTTCAAGAGGATACCAAAGGAATCCAAAG
This sequence comes from Turnera subulata, assembly GCA_028386065.3. Lineage (NCBI taxonomy): Eukaryota > Viridiplantae > Streptophyta > Magnoliopsida > Malpighiales > Passifloraceae > Turnera > Turnera subulata. The sequence goes on along the minus strand of JAKUCV010000250.1, from coordinate 4,882 downwards.
TTTATATGAAGCTTCGTTTCTGTGTTTGGAAGGAGAGGACATTTTGGACAAGGCATTTATGACGAGTTCCCAGAATAACCTCGTGGCAAATAAGAACTCTTACAGTAGAAAAAATACAATCAGTGACCAAGCTCTACAGCTCCCACTGCATCGTAAAATACACATCTTGGAAGCAAGAGAGCATATTGAAGCATATAGTAGAAGGGATGACGCAAATCCCTTAATACTCGAACTTGCCAAGCTGAATTTCAACATGGTGCAATCCGTACTCAAAAGAGATCTTCAAGAAATGTCAAGGTATACCAAATTAACAAGACCCAATAAATTAATTAACCAAATATACAGTAATTACTATATGTGCATATTATTGTTAGCTTGTGATGTAGTACATGTTACTACAGTATTAATCAGTTAATTTGATATGTCAGCTGGTGGAACGATTTGGGGTTAGCAAACAAGTTAAGTTTCGCAAGGGACAGGCTGATGGAGTGCTTCTTCTGGACAGTAGGGATGGCTTTTGAACCACAGTTCAGTTCTTGTCGTAAAGGATTAACAAAAGTGACCTCCTTTATTACTGTCATTGATGACATATATGATGTGTATGGTACCCTGGAGGAACTGGAGATGTTTACGGAAGCTGTTGAAAGGTTTGTTTCATATCAGTACTAATTGCTTTCCTTTCTCTTTAGTAAAAAGAAAACAAAAACATAATTAAAAAAAAAAGCATCAAAATTCTAAAGTGCTCTTTTCTCAAGTTTCTTATGAGTTTAAAATAGTTTATCAATTAATTTCAGATGGGATGTGAGTGCCCTCACAAAGCTTCCAGACTATATGAAGGTATGCTTTTTGGCACTGTATAACACTGTCAATGAGATGGCCTACGACAATCTTAAAGAACAGGGAGCAAATGTCATTCCAGGGATAACAAAAGCGGTATGTTATACTTATATGTTTTGAATTCATTTCTTTAATCCGTCATATAGATGCTGATTCCCAAAAGAGAAAAAACCAATTAGAAATTAATGCAATATTGACCTATGCAGTGGGCTGATTTGTGTAAGACATTCCAACAAGAAGCTAGGTGGAATCACAACAATATTACACCATCATTTGAAGACTACTTCGAAAATGCATGGAGATCCGTATCTGGATGCCTTATACTCACACATGCCTATTTTCTTTTGGCTGAAAGCATCCCCGAGCAGGAAATTGATCTCTTGCAAAGCTATCATGAAATCCTACGTTGGCCATCCATTATATTTCGACTCTGCAATGACTTGGGCACTTCTTCGGTGAATATTAAGCTCTCTCTTTTCTCTTCTCTTTTTTTTTTTTTCCAATAAATAAATCTTTGTTGGGTATACCTGTAGTGCGAAAGAAATGTAGCACTCATTTTGTTTTTTTTCTTTCTTTTTAGGCTGAGATTAGTAGTGGCAAAAGTGCAAATGCAATCACTTGCTACATGAAAGAAACTGGCCTCCCAGAAAAAGATGCTTGTGAGCATATAAAGGGATTGATAGACCAAGCCTGGAAGAAGATGAATCAATCTCAACTTAGCAACAGTACTTCCTGTCCCAGACCTTTTATGGAGGCAGCTATCAATCTTGCAAGGATTTCCCATTTCACGTACCAGCACGGGGATGCCCATGGAGCTCCAGATAGAAGATCAAAAAGTAGAGTTCTCTCACTAATAATTGAGCCCATACCATTATAGACACTCTATTCTTGGACCAGATATAATCAAACAATCCCAACAAAGGCCCACATGCTCCCGCAACTTGGTATTGTTTGAATCCGCTTTTGTATTAAATGAGGCCTCTACTGCAAAACGGGCCCAAAACTGGCCGACTGCACCATAATATAATTAGAAAATAGCAAAAAATATGATCTTCACCCATCTCGACCCAGTATATATATTCATCTCACGCCATTCTCTCTGACTCTCTCTGTTGTAACATTTCTTTATTTTATTTATTTAGGAAAGCAGTGGTCGTGTGATAATATTAACCATCCAATGTTGCTTCACTTGCAATGGCTACTCAGCTTTTCTATTACGAGCAATTACACCATTGTCTCTTCTAGCGGGCTTATTAGGAAGGCAGAGCAATGGCTGAAATTGCTTCGCGTAAGAGCCTTTACGTGTAGTCCTTGTCGGTTGTGGCAGGGGAGAATATCACTCTCTTCCAAATAGAATTGTGTTGTCTTGGATATATGGTTAATAATATTATTGATATTGTGGAGTTGGGTGGGATGTCTTTCTCAAATTTTCCGTATTAGGTACTGAAAATTGAAAATTGTGGATATAGAATATATAAACGCTTACCTAACCTTCGTATATGGTCCCAGCAATTTTAGCCTCGCAAATTTCACTCACTATTTTTCTTGACTATTCGAGTTAATATAAAAATACCAATTCATTCCTGTCACGCCCAATTGATAATCGTTCCACTGTATAAATCTAAGTGGTTGATAAATTATAAGATGCACATTTCTGAAATTTTAGTCCAAATGGAAGTAGTATAAGAATAACATAAACCACGGACCAGCTTTTTGTTTTTTTTTTGATAAAAAGTTTTCTTTTTGCTTCATCAATAGAATTTTTTGAGGTTCAAAAAAAAATAAAAAATTTTTCGGAAGCATAAAAATGAAAAACATAAACGGCAACGTGACATGCATGTCCCAATTACTGAACCTAACCAGTGGACAAAAAAAATCAACCAAGACTCTATCGCACTTGTGGGTAAGATTTGGCTATATATTGAAGACATCTTTCGACAAAAACTGGTTGTCATAAATCTTCATATCACTGCAGCAAATTAATGGCTCTCAAACTCTTCAACTTGCCTTATGACAGATTCTCCCTTAGTCATAGTAAAGCATCCAGATTTCAATATCCACGAACAGACATTTATTATATCACTCGCAGTCATTATAACCAGCTGATCACTTGTTCATCAGCGAGGACACAGGTTCCTCAAGCTGCAGCAGATACTGAAAAACGGTCTGCCACCTGCAGTTACCAACCAACCACCTGGTCCTTCAGTTTCCTGCAGTCCTTAAAGTATGATAATGCGGTAAATTCCTTAATTATGCGCTCTCTTTCCTTTTCATTTTCTTTTTCATTTTCTTTGTTTTCCTTTTTGGGTTAAATATGTCTGTATCTCTCCACAGTTGTATTATATCCTTTGATCGAGAAGATATAATAGATAACGTAAAATATGTGTGTATATACTTTGTAGGATGAAATTTACAAAGTCAAGGCGAAGAAGCTAGAGGAGGAGGTGCGGGATGCGCTTATCAATGGAGACGCAGACCTGCTAAACATGCTTGAAATGATTGATGACATCCAACGGTTAGGGTTGAAACACCGTTTTGAAGAAGACATAAAGAGAAAGCTTGACAAAGTTTTCTCTTCCAGAGCTTGCTTTTTTAGTTCACCAAAATCCCTCCATGCTACTGCTCTTTGCTTTAGGCTTCTTAGACAACACGGATACGACATTTCTCAAGGTATATATATCCACATATGCAAATTAGTAATAACACGTATAATAAGGTAGTCACTAGCTAGTCCGTTACATTTACTGAATTCGATATATGTAACTTTCCTTCACATGCACACAGATATCTTCAGTAGTTTCATGGACAATGAGGGGGATCTGTTGGCTTGTGTGCACGAGGATGCCAAGGGAATGCGAAGTTTATATGAAGCTTCGTTTCTGTGTTTTGAAGGAGAAGACCTTTTGGAAAAGGCATTTATGACAAGTACCAAGAAGAACCTCGTAACAAATACGAACTCTAACAATATGGAAAATCTAGTTAGTGGTCATCAAGCTCTAGAGCTCCCATTGCATCGTAAAATACACCTCTTGGTAGCAAGGGATCATATTGAAGCATATAGTAGAAGAGATGACGCAAATCCCCTATTACTCGAACTTGCCAAGCTGAATTTCAACATGGTGCAATCCGTACTCAAAAGAGATCTTAAAGAGATGTCTAGGTACGTATACGACAAATTATTTAACATGTGCATATTATTATCATTATCTTGTGATGTAGTAGGTATTACTGCAATAATATTAATAAATTAATTTTTGATTTGATTTCATTTGTGTGAACCAGCTGGTGGAATGATTTGGGGTTACCAAACAAGTTAAGTTTCGCTAGAGACAGGCTGATGGAGTGCTTCTTCTGGACAGTAGGCTTGGCTTTTGAACCACAGTTCAGTTCTTGTCGTAAGGGATTAACAAAAGTGACCTCCTTTATTACTGTCATTGATGACATATATGATGTGTATGGTACCCTAGAGGAACTGGAGATGTTTACGGAAGCTGTTGAAAGGTTTGTTTGATATCGGTAGAAGTACGTACGTATACTAAGTAATTATTGTGCTTACGCATTCTTTTTCCTCTGTTTGAAAGAAAATAATTCGTTTAGAAAGAGCATCCGAAGTCCCCTTATCACATATATATTACATCAATTTTTGTCAGATGGGATGTGAATGCCCTAAAGAACCTTCCTGGCTATATGAAGATATGCTTTTTAGCACTGTACAACACGGTTAATGAGATGGCTTACGACAATCTTAAGGAACATGGAGCAAATGTTATTCCAGTCCTCACAAAAGCGGTATGTCATCTTTCTTTCGATTTCAATTTTTTTTTCTTTTTTGAGAATTTGAATGCATTGTTGGGGAAACTCGGGTAATTATCCCACTACAACAAACAACTAGTGAATATAATTCACAACTTATACCCGACAAAGGCGGCTTAGCCGGCCAACAAATGAAACAAGGCGGCTTTGCCAGCCAACAATTGAAATAAGGCGGCTTTGCCGGCCAACAAAGAGATAAGGCGGCTTAGCCGACCAATGTTGAATACTAAAC